>JANHFF010001028.1:97500-130183 GCA_024542945.1 allo-octoploid hybrid of Carassius auratus x Cyprinus carpio
AAATAAGACAGAGATTGATTTGAACAACACCCAGAGAACATCCTCCAAACGTCCACTATACTGAGTGTTAGGAGACGAGGTTCTTGAAGTTAGGTTTATGGAACGTTCTTGGAACTTTATTATTCATTTTTATGTTTATAGATGTTGTTATAACATTGAGAAAGTATTCTTAAAACGGCATTCTACATTAACATTTACATTTAAGCATTTAGCATTTAAATTTTTTGAAAAGTAAAAATTTACATAACATTATATTTCAGGTGAACATAAAGTTGTTTAATGTATATAAAATGTCCAATAAAAGTTATTTTTTTTGTACTTATTGGAAAAAAATATAAATATTAAAATACACACACACACACACACACACACACACATATATATATATATATATATATATATATATATATATATATATATAAATATATTCCAAAATAGAACGTGGTAGAAATTATTGCTTTGAGAAATGAACTTTCCATCACGAACTGAGCCAAAGCAATTATGAAAAACTGTACAAAGTCATTCTAATTCGCAATTAATGAGGGCTTTTGATACTGTTAAAAGGGACATCATTAAAACAAAAAATACGAGTTCACATATCACACCTAAACACACTTGGAAAACGTAATTAGAACTAGCTACTAAATTAGTTAAAAATGCCTATTCATATACAGCTATGATTTGACTCAAATGATTTTGAACTCCCGAACTGATTCAAATGATTCGCGAACACGGTTTGAACTCCCGAACTGATTCAAATGATTCGCGAACACGGTTTGAACTCCCGAACTGACTCAAATGATTCGCGAACCCGCTCCGAACTCTCGAACTGATTCAAATGATTCGCGAACCCGCTTTGAACTCCCGAACTGACTCAGATGATTCGCGAACCCGCTACGTACTCCAGAACTGATTCAAATGATTCGCGATCCCCAAACTGACTCAAATGATTCGCGAACCCGCTACGTACTCTCGAATTGATTCAAATGATCCGCGAAGCCGCTTCGAACTCCCAAACTGATTCAAATGATTTGCGATTCCCAAACTGACTCAAATGATTCGCGATCTCGCTCCGAACTCCCGAACTGACTCAAATGATTCACAATCTGAAGTTCCCAACCAAATCAAATGACACCGCCAGCACTACTATTGGCTTAATTCTATAATTTCATAACATTTACTGAAATTAAGGTACGAAAAGTATGCTGTTAACAAATAAAATATCAATATTTCCATTCCGAACTACTTTCCACATAGAAACATCCACGAACATAACCAGGTGAGCAGATCCAATCACACTGTCTCACTATTTGATTGTTCTAGTCTTTATCCACTCATCATCATCATCCACCAATCAGAACACAGGAGAACTCTTTGACCACAGCTGCTGTGCTTCTAAAGCTCTTGCAGCAGCTCAACACTGGTTTTCTCTGAGGTGGTTGGATCACATCAGATTGTGGTTAATCTTGCAGATCATGACTTATATCTACTCTTCCTCTCCCTGCAGTTTGGTAATATAAAGATTCCTCCTTTGAACATCCACCTCTTCTGTGGGTTTTATTGTTCCGGGTCTGAATTTGGGCTCCTGGGATCTCAAAAAAAGAAACATTTTCAATCTCGAAGGTGAACGTTATGTTTCACTTAATTTTTTGTTTGTATAAATTATTGTTTGTAGCAACTTAAAAGAAAATCTGAAATGGCACTCTTCGTGTGATATTGATTAACTAGATAAAATTATATAAATGTATACATTTTTTAACCCCCATATTTTGAATTTTGTGATCATTCACATGCATTCATAAATGAACTGACTCAAATGATAGGGAGAGCGGAGTCGAAAGTAACGTCGGACGAAAGTAACAAAGTGATTTTCTCTGAGACTCTTTTTGTATTTCTACTCTCAGCTATGACAGCATATTCAGCTTGCAATCCTTGACGGAGCTGAGAAATATCACGTGATTTCCTCATCGTTTCCCGAAGTTAGGTCCATAAAACTGTTTTCGAGTACAAAAAGTTCATTATTGAAGCAGTAATTTTTTTAAATTAGTTGTGTTGTTTTTCTTGTTACATGTGTCACAGTAATGATCAATCTACTAAGTTATTTAGTGCTTTAACACATCCTAAAGTTTGCATTTTCAGATTTTTTCAGTATAAAATTAAATCGAGTTTAAATGTCAGGAGTTCCTGTCGGGACGAAAGTAACAGTTGTTACTTTTGTCCCGCTACAGTCACAAGAAGTATTTATTTTGTTCCGGTGCATGCTATACTGTGAATTTCTGTGTTTTGCATCATTTCTTACAAATGTTTATGTCATATTATACCAAAATAATATGTCTGAGTTAGGGTCAGAAAGACAGACAGAGGTCTGGTTTTGTCCAGATGTGTTTGAGAGGGTGTTTCTGAACATAGAGGAACATCTCTCTCTGGGCAGCTGCTACGTCACATTTATATTTGGGTTTTAGCCATATCTTAGCCTTTACACCTCCACATGTGAATTTGCAGTGTTTCCAGATGTTTTAATGCACATTTTCAATTCATGCATAAAAACAACTGGATGGAAACATAAATAGGCCTACTGTTACATTATGTTTAGAGGGTTTTTTTATTATGATAATGTAATAACATTTTTATATTGTACATTCTGTTGAAATAAATATTTTTAAACAATACATTGAAATTGACAATAAAAAAAATACAGTCAGGTTTTGAGACATCTGATGAAACTTAAATTTAAAATGAAAATATGAAAATGTAATTTTTTTTTTGCAAAGATAAAGGACAAAATATGTTTGCAGTTACATATTCACAAGGTCACAATCAGGTATACTTAAGAAAAATAAGAGAAATAACAAAATACCACCTGGTATTGATAGACCACACTGAGTTACTGGCCACAGCAGAAATGTATCTCTGTCTACAACATTATCTTTTAAAATGATGTTTTTCTGAAAAATGGTACTTTCGCCCCTGCTCTCCAATGATTCGCGAACCCGTTTGATCTCCCGAACTGATTCAAATGATTCGCGATCCCGCTCCGAACTCCCGAACTGATTCAAATGATTCGCGATCCCCAAACTGACTCAAATGATTCGCGAACCAGCTCCGAACTCTCGAACCGATTCAAATGATTCGCGAACCCGCTCCGAACTCCCGAACTGATTCAAATTATTTGCGATCCCCGAACTGACTCAAATGATTCGCGATCCCCAAATTGACTCAAATAATTCGCGATCCCTCTCCGAACTCTCGAACCGATTCAAATGATTCGCGAACCCGCTCCGAACTCCCGAACTGATTCAAATTATTTGCGATCCCCGAACTGACTCAAATGATTCGCGATCCCCAAATTGACTCAAATAATTCGCGAACCCGCTCCAAACTCCCGAGCTGATTCAAATGATTCGCGATCCCCAAACTGACTCAAATGATTCGCGAACCAGCTCCGAACTCCCGAACTAACGCAAATGATTCGCGATCCCCAAATTGACTCAAATAATTCGCGATCCCTCTCCGAACTCTCGAACCGATTCAAATGATTCGCGAACCCGCTCCGAACTCCCGAACTGATTCAAATTATTTGCGATCCCCGAACTGACTCAAATGATTCGCGATCCCCAAATTGACTCAAATAATTCGCGATCCCTCTCCGAACTCTCGAACCGATTCAAATGATTCGCGAACCCGCTCCGAACTCCCGAACTGATTCAAATTATTTGCGATCCCCGAACTGACTCAAATGATTCGCGATCCCCAAATTGACTCAAATAATTCGCGAACCCGCTCCAAACTCCCGAACTGATTCAAATGATTTGTGATCCCCAAACTACACATGCGCACTAGTAGATGACTTCATCATGTAACTATACTTTCGCGTTGTGCGTTTTTGATTCATTAAAATGAACCAATTGGTAAAGATTGGTCATTTAATCATGAATCGGATACTGATCGATTCATATCGTGTGTTGTTTTTGCGTCAAGCTTGTGAGAGAAAATCATAGAAAAAGAGTTTATTTCATCACAATAAATAAAAAATTCACATTTACAGTTGGGTATAGGTGCAAATCTGACCGCACTGGTCGCGCTGTACGTTTTTGATTCACTAAGAAGAACCAACTGCCAGGGGCGTCGCTAGGCCCTTTTTAGGGGGGCTTCAGCCCCCCTAAACTTATGCCCAGCCCCCCTAAAAAATTATTTGATTAATTAATTAGTGATCGCTTCAGTCCCCTTTAAAAACTAATTTGAGACGGTGGCAAGCTGCATCAAGTTCCGGCTCCTCCCCTTATCTGCGTCTGCATGGATTCAGCGCGTTTTTCAATCCACAGGGGCGCCGAGCAGAGCGAACATCAGAGAGTACAAGGTGTGTGTGTGCGTGCGTGTGTGCGTGTGTGTGTGCGTGCGTGTGGTGTGTGTGTGTGTGCGTGTGGTGTGTGTGTGTGCGTGTGGTGTGTGTGTTCTCGCATCCAATACCAGTACGTCTTCGCTGCGTTCACTTTCAGCCTTTATCACAGTGTGACAGATGTTTTTTCTTCCAACAAAAATGAAGCGATTAACACCCATGAAAACATACTTTAGAAAACGATCATGATTTATTTTAATTTACTTTTTGAAATTGAAAACATATTATTGTGTATTTCGGCATTACATTATGCAGCCATGCAAAATGTGTATTAAGTAATAATTAATCATTAGTGTATCATGATACATATATTAGAGTAAGAGTAAAGGGATCTGTGTTTTTTTTTTTTTTTTTTTTTTAAGTAATTGATTTATAGAAGTGGCAAATTGATAATGATGTTATTTTTAATAAATATAAATAAATATAGAACAGATTAAACATATTGCCAATAGACAATTACATTAATACATGTTTTGTCTATATTCTTAATGAATATTAGCTGGTTAGTCAAATGATTTGAAATGAAATTAATTTCCAGGGGCTGACTTGATGTATAACCAACCGTATTGTTGATTATAAAGGCTAAAAAGCTAAAAATTAATAATAATAATAATAATAATCAAAATAAAATATAATAATTTATATTTCATTGTAGATGTATATACAACATTTTTTTTTTTGTCGTGCGGGAGTAGGTCTGCAAATGAGCAACAGTCAGGTGAGAATAGAACAGACAGCCTCAAACACACAATACCACTGTGTTCCCAAGATTCATTGCAGTCATTGAACCCTTATGTTGTTTTAATTTTCTGCCAATTTCCACGTACATTTCATTAGAAAAAGCAGTGGTATCATCAAAGGATAAACATGAATGTCCTAATACTGAATCAGGAAGTCTTTATTGTAAAAAAAAAAAAAAAAAAAAAAAAATTCCCAATTCAAAATTTTCCAGTGACTGGTCACATGTAAAAAACTGTATTAGTTTTTTTTTACAGTGTTATATATGGCTCAGTCAGTACTCCTACTCCCATATATGAAATACAGGGAATACAATGGAATAGTGGATTGCAATAAGGTTAGTAGTATACAACCCTACCCTAATAGTCAAATAGAATTTTTTAATCATACCCTTATTGGGGGCTGAGCCCCCCTAAAATCAAAATCTTAGAATCGCCCCTGCCAACTGCTATGTCCATGAATCGGAAGTTACCTTGTTGCCTGTTGTTTTTAGCTGCAGTTCTCGTGGGAAACTCGTCGAAAAATACACTATATCTGACATTATGTGATTACGCCGTGTTCAGACTGAGAATAGCCAAAATATGCATTGCAATAACCTTATTATGCAAATGAGCTGCGATGCCAATCGGTAAATAAATACAGATGGAAGTGAAAACACTGGTTTATTATGAATTATTCAGTGCTCACATACAGAGATACGTGGATATTACTGATATCCTCTAATATTAATGAAAATGAATGTCATAAATCAGCCTGGGTGCATATACCTGATATGCATCATTCACAGCAGTTAGTTCATTTTTAGCAGTGATGTGCTAAAGTTATGGCTCACAGGGTGTGTGCAGGTTTATATCATGTATATGTACTTTAGCTGTCTCTCGGTCTCTGTCATCTCTTAGATAAGTGTCTCTGTCTGGATGTTTTACCATGCCATTTTTCCAGGGCAGTGTCTTCCGTGTTTGGCAAAGAAGTCCTGTTATTTTCTAAGTTTAGCTCTGGCAGAGGAGACCGATTCTTTAGGCCTGACCATTCGACTCTTTAATGTGTTTTCTCGAGTTTAAGTCAATATAGAACAATAGAAAGATGTGGAATCCCTTCCGCAGGCCACAGACAGCCCACCATCATCCCGACACATGAAACTGTTTGGAAAAAATGTGTTTTTTTCTTTTTATGCAGACTCAGACTTGCGGTCCATTGATTTGCTCCAACACTGTTTAAAGGAAACAGGTCTGTCTGGTGAGGGTTTGCTGAGGCGGTCAGCGCTCCTGCCAATCAAATGACCATCAGTTTCATTAAAACAGGAGCTTGAGGGACCCTAGGTCTCTCATCTGTGAGTCGAAACAATCACATTTGTATCTGTTAGTGTCGTTAAACAGGCAGAGATTACCCATCAGCCCAAAGACAAACACCTGAACTCACCTGTGTGCTTTAATCTTCCTAATCTGAGTGTGAGTCGTTGCCAGAACAAAAAACACATACTGTTCTCCAGTAGGGATGCATTCCAAATGTTACAAAACATTTAGATTTTGAATAAATGCTGTTCTGTTCATCTGTGAATCTTGAAAAATTAAATGCATCACGGTTTCCACAAAAATACTGTGCAGCGGAATGACAGAATGATTTCTGAAGATCGTGTGACACTGAAGACTGGAGGAATGATGCTGAAAATACAGCGGAGCATCACAGACATAAATGACACTTTAACACAGATTCACACAGAAAACAGTTGGTTTACATTAGAATAATATTTCAGAATATATTTTAAATCAAATAAATGGTTTTCATGCACATAAAATATTCTTGACTTGTCATTTCTGGTTTGAAAAATGAATTAGCTGTGGTTTTTTAAAACATTATTAATGCCAAATTGCATTTTAACACAAAATGGAAACAAGCATTGAGGCTTTCTGTTTACAGCATGTGTGAAACTATATTATATATCAAACACAGTCTGAGAAATCTCCAGAGAAACATATCGGCTGAAGAAAAAAGCTATTTGCATTAGCGGGACAAACCCCAGTTTCAGTTCATTTGAGCCTCACTGGAGTTAAAGCAGCACCATTTATAAAATCCTCGTTGTCAGGTTTGATTGTTGAAGTGAAGGATGTTGTTGAGATGTGGATTTGGCAGACGCTTTCAGTAAATGGAGCTGTTCTTGAATGCTGATGACTGAATGTGCTTCACCAAAGTCTCTGGATTTGCTGTAAGTGTTGAACTTGATGATTGTGCTTCAGGTGCTTTTAAATCTAAAAGCCACTTTTATGTCAGCATCTGCTCTAGTGTTAGAAAGATCTCATTGATTTACATCACAAGCAACAGAATTGCATCAAATAAATTCAGGATCTGCATTGAATTGAATAAAATCAAGCTGTTTTTTCCTCCATATTTTCATTATATCAGACTATTTGAGCCTGATTTATCAGATATGATACAAAAACATCCTCTGATGTCCATTACTTCTGCTCCCTCTGTATTTATTGCAAATAGTGATGATGACAAGTTTTTTTTATTTTTTATATATACATGTAATGTAATGCAGCATTGCATCAGTGTCTTCCAATGGATGTGAATGGGTGCCGTCAGAATGAGAGTCCAGACAGCTGATAAAAACATCACAATAATCCACAGCACTCCAGTCCATCAGTGAACATCTGGAGAAGACAAAACCTGAAACACATCCAGCATTAAGATGATTTTAACTCAAACACATAGAGTCTATAATCCAGAATAACACTTCCTCCAGTGAAAAAGTGCATCTGCTGTTGAATCCAGTCATAAAAACTGAATTTGCCAAATTTGGGATGGATAAATCAAAAGTTGGACAGTACTCTTAAAACAAACCTTGATATGGACTAGTGTCTGTGAATATTAAGCCACAAAAATGCCATTTAATTATGAATCCTGAGCAAGATTTAAGATTTGTCCCTAGAATGTGTCTGTGAAGTTTCAGCCCAAAATACCCAAAAGATTATTTATTATAACAGCTGGAAAAAGCCATTTTTGGGGTCTGTTTTAAAAAAAAGAGCTGTTTTGGTGTGTATCACTTTAAATGCAAATGAGCTGCATTTTCCCGCCATTTAAGGATTTAAAAAAAAGGAAGAGTGGGTGGATTTTTATCATTTTAGGGTGGTTGTGTTCACACACTGCTAACACACGTTTATGTCCACACACCATGTAAGGTGCCCTTTAACAGCAACCTGTCAAAATAAAAGAAAGAAATATAACTTAATCTACTGTTACTATTAATACTAATAATACAATTGTTATTTCAACGTTATTTGCAAATAAATATTTACCAGAAGAATTTAAATACACAACACAGTATTTCTGGGGAAAATAAATAAAAATAAAAATTCTATAAAATCGATTAATTAGAGATGCTTTTCATTAATAATAATTTAAGAGACCATTAAAATAGATTTTCAACATAATTTGGTTTAGAAAAAATCTAAGTCATAGGGCCTTAGAAATGTATTTAATAAAATGCTGGATGTGTTTCAGGTTTTGTCTTCTCCAGATGTTCACTGATTATTGTGATGTGTTTATCAGCTGTTTGGACTCTCATTCTGACGGCACCCATTCACTTCCATTGGAGAGACACTAATGCGATGCTATTTATTTTTTATATTTTAAATGCTTAATATTTTAAAATTTTTGCATTTTCCTTTCATTTTAATTTTAGTTATAATATAGTCATTTTTAAGTGTTTTTGTTCCTTTTATCAGTTGTATTTATTTATTTCTCATTTTAATTTCAGTTTATTGTAGTTCTGCAGAAATGAAAAGTGCAACTAGCTCATATAAAATACATCAGTTTTCGTCATCATCAAAACTAAATATTTTATATCACGGTTAATTTTTGACGAATATGACTTTAATTTCAAAGGCAGACAGTTTTTAACATTTTATTTGTGTGGTGGGTTTGAAATCAACATGAGAAAATGAGATTATATGTATTTTTCAAGTACTTCAGATGTTTATGGCTCTACTTTTAGTTACAGATAATAACTCGGCGCTCCGAGTCTTCAGTTCAGTGTTTCCATCAGAGCTGGTCTCTTCTCGCTCCCACACTGTGTTTGTTTTTCCAGCTGGATGCAGGAGTAGGATCCCAGTGAAGGGCCGGAGCTGGACGAGAGCTCATCTCGAAGCGCTTCTCCATCAGAAAGCTCTTAAAATGTATGGTATGTGCACAAACACGGCTCTCCGACCGCTCTTGCCCTTTGACCCCAGAAGCGCCCTCCCCCTCGGTCCTGATCCGCCTCTCAGACACAAAGCCGACGAGATGGCCTAGATTCATCGCTCTGCACACGAGCGGAGGGAGACGTTGAGGAATCATTATATAAGCCTGCTCATCCGTGCACATCTATGCTGGAAACACGCACACAGAGGACTTTGGTTTTATGGTTTTAACATGATCGTGTTTGGTGTTTGACACGAGTGTTGATGACTGACTGCTCAATACAGAGAACAGGATCCTGGAGGAAAATCTGTATGTTTGGGAAGCATGGGTTCAGCTAAATAAAATCAGGAAGATCTTATTTGCTTTGCATGTTTATACCATGCATATTATATAAATATAAATATTTGCATGCAAACGAATTCTTATCATATTGATGTACCACTGTATTTATATTATTTGTTGTTGTTAGATATCAGTTTTTATTATTTGAAATAACACTGCGAAATAATAATAATAATAATAATAATAATAATAATAATAATAATAATATATTTATTAATTGATTGAAAAGGAAATCTCAACAAATTGTCTTGAATGGCAATAAAATCCAGCATTTTTTTTTTTTTTACAAAAACTTACATTTTTTGTACAATTTATCCTGTTGTTGTTAGATAATACTGACAATAATATAATAATCATATTAAATGTTAAGCATATAGTGCATAATCCCTACAAATGATGCCATTAAAATTTGTATTATTGCCAATCATACAGTATATTACCTGTATAATAGCCTGTCATATTCATGAACCATTGTATTTAAATTATTTACAAACAAATTTACCCTGTTATTCATCCAGGATGTCCAACAATATAATTTTATATAATTGGCAAAAACGAAAAAGGAAATCGACAAATAATGTCATAAATTGAAATAAAACCCTGCATATTTTTTCATTCCTCCTCTTATTATGCTGGGGAGCTCACTCTTACCCAGATCTGCCCACACATTCTTCGTGTCCTGACTGCACAGGTCTGCTTCTGAATCTGAATGACCTACTTTTGATATTTTTAACTTTTTAAACACAGAAACGCTGTGAGAGGACAGATTGTTTACCTCTTAGGACACACCCCTTTTGGGCGAGGGGCGTCGCCCGCTTTCGCAGTCAGTGGCGCGCCACTCGGCCAATCGCGATCGAGCTGTCAGGCGGCTCAGCCAATCGCCGGGACAGGACTCGCGAAGCCCGCTCGCGATTGGCCGTCGCTGTAACTATGTCTATAGATATGCGGGGGAGGGCGGGGCGAAGCAGAGCTGCTGTCTGTTGCGTCGCTGCTCGGTTTAAAGAAACGTTCCGTTGGACTAAAGCGAGTTTAAACTGCGGCCTGGGACGGGATTCAGTGGATGGTTACGGAAACAAGGAAACAAGTCCGACAAACTCGGGTAAATTGCGCTTAAATTATATTTTAGTGTTCGTAGTGTGGGAAAGATCGCTGTGGCTGCCCCTTTTGTGCGAATATGTGGCTGTGGAGAGTCTACGCGAGTGTGTGTGTGGCAGATTGAGATGCTAACACACAAAACAACACGATCACGCTAACATATTAGCTTCTGGAAAACAACACGATGATATTTATGTGTTTGTTTGGTTATGTGGCGTGAAAATGGTTGTGTGAATTGATTGTGGGCTCTGATAATGTGCTGATAATATGTGGTGTGTGTGCGTGTGCGTGTGCGTGTGTGTGTGTGTTCTAGGACTCTGTTGTGAACGTGTGAATCCAGTGTAAACTGTAGAGACACTTTCACTGGATCCAGTGCTTCTCTCATCAGCTTTTATTGTTTGTGCCTTTCTGTTTTTCATTAGCTCCGGTGTTTCTCACATCAGTTAAAGGTCAGTTTGTCGCTAGATTGTGGATTTTAAAATCTTATATTATACAAATCGCTTAAGTAAGAGGTTTGTAGTGTTTGTTAGTATTTATGTTTGGTCCGCTTATATTAATGCGTTAATACATGCAATTATATATATTTGTATATATATATATATTATATATATTATTATATATTTTTATTCAATGCATTTTATCTGCATTGTTACTGAATAACCACATTTTCATATGATTTCATAAATCTATATTTAAGGAATAAGATGTGCTTCGGTTATTAAATACTAAGTGAATAAAAAAAAAAGACATGTTAATGCAGAAATGACTTGGGATTTGTAGCTTGTTTATTTAATTTAGGGGAAATAAGCAGTGTGGTATTTAATATCATTCGATTACATTTAATCCTATAGGAATTTTGCAAAACAAATCAATGCAGTTCAAAGTGCATCACATGCAACAACTGAAACTATAAAATGTGCATAAATACACTATAAATAGATAAGTTAAAATAGATGACAAAAACAACAATAACAGTACAGACTGAATTACAGATGCACAACAATATCAGGTTTGATCAGTTAGCATGTTTTAATTCAATACTTGTATCTGGTTAAGATGATAGTATGGTATTTGTGAACTTCTAATTCTTTTTTTAGAAATAAGTCACTAATGTTTTAAATTTTTCCTCAGGCTTTGTATAATAAATGTTGATCTGTGTTTTTAAAAACAACAGCTTAAAAAGCACTATTGATTTGATCATTAAATAATTTGAAACGATTATCAGCATCAAACCAAACGTTTTTGTCTTTTATATAAGTTTTTGTTTTTTAATAATTGCATGATCTTACTGAAGAGCTTGGGCACAGATCCGTCTGTTATTACAGCGATTGTTAGTGGCATTATGAGTGTTATTGAATCTCTTCTTTCAGCTTTATTAGTTAGTTTTTGTCTGGATCAGATGCTTGCTTAGGGCTCAGATGTTCAAATAAGACCAGAAATACGAGACGTCTCTTTGCTTGTGATGGAGCAGAATTTCACCAGTGTTTTCTGCAGTGCAAACGCTTGTATGTGTAGCAGTTGTGATCAAACTCGTAGTAAGGTACTCCATCTGTTGCGTTGATATTTCTCAGTGCCACGGCCTGAAGTGTTATATTTCAGTGGGAACGGCTGCAACGTCATGCATCTCTGTAGTCTTTAGAGGAAAAACGTACATTAAAGAGCACTTAGAAAGCATTGCATTTTTACATATTACATTGCAGATTTCAGATCCGTTTGTAGGTGAAACAGCAGTGTGTCGCATGCCTTTTTCTCCCCGTGCATGATCTGAGACCAACTTTGCCCTGTTTGGCGTCCACTGTGTTTGTTTTGTGTCAGAGCGTAGCCTTTGCTCCCTCTGATATAAATCTTTTATAGTCATTTAAAGGGAAAAACCGCTGCATTGCAAGAATGGTTGTGAGCTTTAAATGGCACACGCGTCAATTGTGGTGGTGTGCTGTGAACATGTGCCTCACACACACACACACACACACACACACACACACACACGGGAGGCTTTTCCAGTTCAGGGTGGTTGTGTACGAGACTGATCGTGCCTTTCGTAACTGTGTGATTAGATATCTTTTTATGAGCGTGTTTGAATTGCACATCTGTAAACAACACTCGCGCCAAAGACACAATGTGCGTTTGATGCCAGTTGTTGAAAGGAGGACAGAATATTCCTTCTGTGTTGTAGTATTTTTTATTTTTTTTTACCAGAAAAAAGGTTTATTAAATAAAACAATTAATTAAAATAATTCCTAATTTGGAGTTTCTAAACACCGAACCTTGTTGAATAGAGTCTAAACTACTGAAAAACTACCAAACCAGATCTTTAGTTTTTGTTTCTTGTTATTAAGCAAACACTACATTAACCTCTTTTTAGCCTGTTTTATTTGGTCAACAAAAGCCTGAAATACAAGTAATAAACACTAAACAAGTTTAAATTGTGTTCAGCAAGTATAAACTATTGAAAAACTTCAAAATCAGTTTTTTTTGTTGTCGTTAGTTTATTATTTATTAAGCAAACACTACATGAACCTCTTTTTAGTCTGTTTTATAAACAAAAGTCTAAAATACAAGTAATAAACATAATTTATTTTATAGTTTTATAATTTATATTTAAGCAAACACTACATGAACCTCTTTTTAGTTCAATTCAAGTTTATTTGTATATATTTATGATACAAATCGTTGCAAAGCAACTTTACAGAAAAAAACCTTTCTACAATTCTACTTTATTTAGTAGTAGCTTATGAGTGGTGACTGTCAGTTTATGCGCATATGACAGGAATTTTCAGAAAAATTTATACATGTAGTCAACCAGATGATGAACATTATTAACAGCAATTATTATAGGATGCAATTACACCTGTAGCAATATTTTTCTGTTTCATTTTTCCAACAAAAGTCTGAAATACAAGTAATAAACACTAAACAAGGGAAAATTGCTGCAATTTAAATTATTGAAAAACTACAAAATATTTATTTTTATTAAGAAAACACTTGATGAACCTCTTTAGTTTGTTTTATTTTAGCAACAAAAGTCTAAATTGCAGATTCTAATAGTAGGCTACATTGTCTTCAAGAGACAATAAACTACTGAAAAACTATTTGATGATATTTTTTTAGTCTGTTGTATGATTATTAAATGAGATAAAGTACAAATAACAATGATTAATAAATTGAGCATTGAAAAAGCATATAAAAAGCTTAGTCTAATTGAAATGCAATTCATTTTTAGTGCATTTTATTAAATTGCAGTTGTTTAACAAGCGTATCCTGGTAATATAGAGTCATGAGTATAAATAGGAGTTGATGAATAGGATTGCTTTGATTTGTAATTCATTAGATACAGCATTAAGGTGAGTGTTGATAAAGCTGTGATAAATCATCATGTGCAGAAACGTCCCGCTGTGAACATCCCCATCCAACAGACGCGAGTATTACAATCACAATCAGTCTGAAAGAGAAGATTACCCTGTAAGGTGAGCTGTGGGATCTGATGTTAGTTATGTTCTTGTGAAACAAATGAAAGTTGTGGATATAGTCCGGTATATTGTTACATTTTAAAGCTAGTTACAAAAAACGAAACAAGAGAAATTGCATTAGAGGGGTTACATTCCTGGAAAAGTACAAAAACAGCTGTTGTTTGTTTGTTGTGAAACTAACTACTTGTTTTTTTTAGTCTGCTGTAGACTAAATTGTTCAAAAGACTAAACACTGAAACAAGATTAGATCAAGAGAACTAAACTACTGAAAAACTGTTTTAGCAGTGGAAATCTAAAATACTTGTATTTTAGCTACCAAAGCCTTTTTATTGTAGTTTATCTATGTTTATACATGTGTATTTTGTTCACATCTTATTTTTATTATCTGTATGTTGTTGTTGTCTCTGGGTACTGGAATTGTGTGTGAGAACATACTTGGCAAAAAACCTTAGTTGATAAACACTAAACAAATGTAAATTATGGTCAAGAGAAGCTAAACTACTGAAAAACTACAAAACAAGCTTCTTTGTTGTTTTTAATTGTAATATTATTAAAGGGATAGTTCACTTTCAAATTAAAATTTGGTATGTTTTAGCTTACCTCAAGGGCATCCAAGATGTAGGTGTCTTTGTTTCCGCAGTATTTCCCATTTTGATATTTTTAGGTCAAACCGTTCTTGTCTGTGACTCATATAATGGAGGTCTATGGTCACCACCTCAAAGAGCATGAACAGAGGAGTCCAAATTAAAGCATTCCTCATCGTAAGTACACACTGATGGTCTAAGACACGAAACGAGCGGTTTGTGTGAGAAAACGGTATTTATATCGTTTTTTTATTTTTGCATTTAATAGATGTATATAATAGGTTGCATTTAAACTACTTTTCTTATGTTATCATAAACCTTCTAAATTAAAACTTACATTAACAGAAACAGTCAGCTTTTGCCTTTTCTTTTGCATTTAAATCTTTATTACAAGCAATCCTGCGGTTCATAAAGAACTTTAAGAAAAATTTGACTTTTTTTTTTCCTGTAGTTTATTGTTATATTTATAATCAAGCAAACTGCAACATGAACTTTGTTTTTAGTTGAATGTTTTTTAGGAACAGAAGTCTAAATCTGTCCTGCAGTTGATAAATGCTGAACAAGGAAATTTTGTTAAAGTCGGCATGAAACGGAAGTTGAGATTGTAATTTTTTCCTTGCTGTGACGTATATCCGAGTTAAACGGCTTCTGAAATTAGAAAAAAATGTAGGGCGGGGCTTGGTTTCGTCCATCGGGGAATTGATTGGATCGTTGGAGGTTGGGCGTTGCAAACAAAATGAAGGCAGATTTGAATGCTAGTTTACATTCAGTTGTGGAGGATTTCTCTCCACCGTTACCCTCCCGTCCCATGAAGGATTTTTTATTGAGGAGCCCGGCGACGAGAACGAGGATGAGGAGCTAAATTTTCAAGCAGGAATCGGCACCATATTTATACGAGCCTCCCACAAACCAAGATGAGTCGAGTGAAGTTGTCGGTCAAGTTCACCCTCAAAAGTTATCTGAGAGGCGGTGCAAAAAATGAGAAAGACACATATAGCCACACCCTCATCGGCTCTGGCCGCACCCTTTCGCCATGGCACGTGACCGAAAGAGAAGAGAGGTTGTTTCGAGGGGGGATGGTAGGGTAATGTATTTGATTAAAGATTATAAGGGTACATGAATTTAAAAAAAATAATGAAGTGCACAGATAAATCATTTATAATAAACACTACAATATTACATATAAAAAGATTTGTCAAATTTGATTTCATGCCGACTTTAAAACGAGACTAAACTACAGGAAAAACTACAAATTCAGACTTTTTATTTCATTGTTTTTAAACCGCTTCTTTAACTTTTTATTCTGTTGTATTTTACTAACAAACAGCTAAATTGTAGTTGATAAACACTGAAGAAGACTAAAATATGTTCAAGAGAGGCCAAGCTAACGAAAAACTACAAAAACGGTTATTTTGTTGTAGTTTTTTTGTTAGTAATTAAGTACACGGCTAAAAAAACTTCCATTTTAGTCTATCGTATTTTAGCAATAAATAACATAAACCCTGTACAAAACTAAAATATGTTCAAGAGAGGCCAAACTACAGAAAAACTATACTACAAGCTCTTTTATTGTAGTTTTATGTTAAGGAAACCTCTACATGAACATTGTCTGATCTGAAATAAACACTGAAAATCTAAACTGCAGTTTCTAAACCCCGAACGAGTGTAAAACATGTTCAAGAGAGGCCAAACTACAGAAAAACTACAAAACTATGTTAGTTGTTGTTGTTGTTCTATATTGTTGTCATGGTAGGTTCATGTAGCGGTTAGCTCTTTTTTTTTTATCTTTTTTTTTTAGTTTGTTGTTTGTTTAACAAGAAAACACCATAAGCAACAAACGTCTAAACCACAATACACTGCAGTCGTTAAATGCAGAATGAGTAAGTCGTCTTCATGACATGCTAAACGACGGCTGAAGCATGTTTTTGGTGTGCATGCGCTCCGGCTCTTAACGGACCACCCAGACACCATGAGGTCTCCACGTGACGCTGCTCAGCGAGATAAAACCGTTTAATGACGAGTTTAGCATTCCCACACTAATCACCCCGTGATTGCGCAAAGTTTTAGCAGCAAGGGTCCTGGAGCAGGTTCTTTCCTGGAGGAGCGTAATGGTTCCCACATGGGCCGCTCCACGCGGGACGCTGCTCTTGAGTTACCGCGAACTTACAGGAAGTCCTGCTTTAATAGTTCGGGCTGATTAGTCGTTTCCAGGGGCGATGAGAGTCATGAGACTGGCTATTAATGCCTTCTACGGTTTATTAGTGTCATTAGCTGAACGTTTGCTTGAATAATGCAGTGGTGGTTGTTAGTGAGATTTTATTTTGTTAATTGCTCATTGTTAGTGTTAGTGCTGTGATCAAACGTCTGTGTATTAAAGTCGAGTGTGTAACAAGCATTTGAGTCTTCGAAAAAGACATCAGATGCACAATTTTCACCGTAAATAGCACAATTAATCGTATGTTAACATGTTTGTAAGTTTATATAAGGCAATAAAGCTGGGTATTGACACATTTCACAGATATAGAAATATATATTCCCAATCGATCTTGGGATCGAAAAAGCAATAGGGGTTTGTTAAAATAAAAATTGATTTATAAATATTAGTCTCACGTTTTATTTACAGAAGATATATTCAAAGTCAAGTGAGATCATTCCCATCTACTGCCGTTGACGTCTTTATATTTGAGTTATAATTTGCTTTTCACGCTTCATTTAATCAGACGTTAGCTTGCGTCTAGACAGATGCATTTCGCCACTGCGCAGGAATGTTCAATGTGAAAGTGATTACGTGAGTTAGGATGATGGGAATCTACCAGAGAGGCGCGGCTCCTCGAGCTGTCAATCAACCGAAGACACGCCCCCTCCTCTGCAGGGACTGGAAATGATGCACTAGAGATAATTTATGAGACTGGAGAGTTTAAATACAAGATCACGTGATGTGTTTCAAGTGCACGGCAATCATAAATGTGAATATTTTATGTCGTTTTTCTTTCGTTTAAGTGAACGCCAATACTCTCTTTGTCTCTGTCTCTGTCTCTCTCTCTCTCTCTCTCTCTCTCTCTCCCTCGTTCACTCATGCTGTGGTTGTCAGGGGGCGAGGGTTGGGCTGCCGCACTCTGATTGGCTGTGTAACCCGAGCCCTGAGCTTCTGATTGGTTGCTGGGTAACAAGCCCCCGTGTTTGCTCTGCAGTGCCCCTCCCCCGACAGGAAGCTGCTGATGTGATGGAATCTACAGGATGTTTCGAAGGGAACATGAGGCATGTCTGACCCCATTCACGAACTCCTCTCGCTGCTTCTCCTCTTTCTTTCCGTCTGTTTTTCATCTTTCATAGTTTGGTTCCCTTAGAGACATGGTTTGGGCTTCTTTAAAGAAAAAAAGATTAGCATGTTAATGATAGTTTGCGGGTTACCTCAATTGTGGTGTGCCTCCAAAATACCTTATTTATTACAGTTAGTGTTTCTACTGAAAAATGTGAGCTCTGCTTTAAAGAGTATAAAAAACTTTATAAATATTTGCCTTTCTTTGGAGGACAGTTATATGATTTATTTCAAAGAAATAAATAATTTAAAGAAAAAACAAAAAACATATATATTTGAATTTTATTATTAGAGATTTTTTACATAAATACATTTTTATTTAAAAACATAATTTTTTTATATTTTTTGATGAAATAAAAATGTTGACTTGTGCAATAATGTTAAAGTAAAATAAATATGTAAATAATTTAAATGCTTTAAAAAGTTAAATTAATAATTTACACAATATTTTACAATAAACCAAATTTATAATTTACAACATTTATAGAATAATGTAATTGATTCATATTTTATTTTTCTGAGTGGTTTTATCATGGTGTTCTTTGAAGACACTCTCACTATTAATATATATACAGGTGTATGGGAATGTATTATCGTGGTAAATATCTATAGTACCAGTACAAGGAAGTGTTCATGTTCACTGCATAGTAGATTCATATCAGTGCAAATAACTACAGAGCTCCTGTTGTTATTAAAAACGAAAGCAAACTTACAGGAAAAACTGATGGCCTGAACTTTACCCCAAATACTGACGCCGCACACATTCACATTCAGCATGACCAAAGGCTTTCTGGGACACTTTAGCATCTGTTTATTCCTCTGAAACACTATCTGTACATTTACACTCTTCTTGTTTTTTACAGTGAATACTTGACTTTTTTATTAATGTTTTTATGTGGTGTTATTGTTTAAACCATTACTCTAAACTATATATATTAGTATTTTAATCTAGTTGTTTCTTGTGTTAAACCATTAATCATATAGGTTTAAATACGTTTTTCCTCTTAAAACAACATTATTTATTTATTTATTTATTTATTATTATTATAATAATCATAATGTAGTTGTTTCTGGTTTAAGTGCTGCTGTACCTTTAAGATGCATGTCCAAGTAAATCTGAATATGTAAATGAGCTCCGCATGCATAATTAAGTTCTCAGAGGATGCAGGTTTTCTGTTTTGGAGTCAGATGTTAAAGAGACGGTCCTTCCAGACACACACACACACACACACACACACACTCTTGGCCTGGCAGCGGCTCAATCGTCCTTGAGTTCGAGAGCGTCTTCACTAGCGCCAGAGGCAGGAAGTGAGAGTGAGTGGAGAGGAAGTAGTTGAGCGAGTGTTTGTGTTTGGACTGGACAGCTGTTCCCTCGCTGCTCTCTCTCTGTTCGGCAGCTGTTCTTCACTTCTCTCTGGCTTCGTCAGACTCATTAAGCCTCTGTTATTCTGCTGCGCTGTTGCTATTTCAGACACAGAACACTAAATTGATTGCAGAATGCGCCCAGTTTCCTCTGACTTTACCACCGTGATGGAAATGTTCATCAGTTTATTAATCCGTTATGTTTATAATGAGCGATGTATGTTTCTAGCGCACAATTTCACTAATTAGTGCCTTTACTCTGCAAATCATATCTGATCTAAAGATTGATGTTACTTGAACAGAGAATATTATCTTGATTTTGTTTTTCTTTGCTTATTGGTGAAGTGTGTTTTAAAGAATAAACCTCGTTCATGAATATATTTAAAATAATTGTTATTTGTTAATTTTGTTACCTAACTGTCTTAGGAATATTTTATGATTTATTATTAGATAATGGTTAATATTTCATTTATACTTATCAATTTGAATTAGCACTGTCAATTGATTAATCACATCCAAAATAATAGTTTTTGTATGCATAATATATATGTTTGTACTATGTATATTTATTTTTTATATATATAAATTTCCATGTTTATATTATATTTAAATATATATTTTAAATGTTAAATGGATATAAATATGTAAATATTAAAAAAAAAACTGTGTATACATATATATATATATATATTAATTTATTTATTATGATTTATTAATGTCATTGGGTTTGTATTTTTGGAATTACATTAAGTTCTTTAAACAAAAATGTAATTTCCCAAATAGATTTTGGGATAAAATAAGACGTTTTTTGTGGGATCGTTGCTCCTCATCTCAGTTAATTCACGATAAGTTTCCACAAACGTCCTAAAGATGAAATTCTATCATATTTTCTAGCAACACTTTGCTTTTATTGGGTTAGATTGAGCTGGAGTTATTTGATGTAATTACAGAGGGAGGTTTTCTTAGGCCCGAGTGTGTTCAGGGCTCTGTGCTGGGACCGCTGCGTTTGTGAGACTCGTGTTATTCTGCAGTGAATCTGAAGTGATTTTATCGCAGCTGGATTGAATTAGACGCTCTCGAATAAATCAGAAGTGTAAGCTCGGAGATCAACAGAGATTGGTCTCAGATCCAGAGCGAAAGCAGCGTGTGAAGCAGGTGTTCAGACGGCAAGATGTTTGTCTTCTCCTGGCATTTGTTTGTTTGTTTTGTGCTGAAACGAGAGCAACTCTATTTGCCAGAGACCTGCAGCGGCTTGTTTTCATATTTCTGTACATATCACAATTGTTATGAGCCTAAATAAAAAAATAAATAAAAGTGTTCAGCATTTAGACGGCTCAGATTCACGTATTTGAATTGCATGCATTTATTATACAGCTTTAACTTTTATTAACATTTTTTTTAAATAAATTAAAAGTGTTAAAATTATAAACCTATCAAAATAATATAATATAAAGGAAGAGGTGAACAAATATGATAATTTAAATAAAACTAGTACAAATATAACTATAATGTAACTAGGGATGTCAACGATTAATCGATGATCGATTAATTGTCGATAAGAGATGCAATCGATTAAGGCTATCGATGGTCGGTTAACCGATTCAGTGTTGGGCTGCGTGCGGCTCATGCGCACTCAACACGTGCGAGCGGCTGTGAGTGACGGTGACGATATATAAAAGCATCATCATTCATTCACAATGTACAAATTAAGCTTTTAATGTGATTTAAACTTTAAAGTACATTAAAATAGAAACAACATAAAAGTTCTTCAACATTAAATGCAATAGAAATGTAGTTACTAATCATTTCATCAGATAACTGTTTTATATCGTGCGCTTTGCAGGGCTGCGGGACACAGTGACAGGACAGGTAGTCTATTCATTCCTACAACTTGTTAATTCATTCCTACGAATTATTAATGTGGCAATTGTCCATGTTTCATTAATTTTGTTCCCTAAATAACCCATGATTTAAGTGAAATAAGGGAACAAATTAATAAATCGAACGAATTCTTAATTCATGAAATCTTTAATTTCCCTTCCCATTTTTACCACAGTAAGAGATGCGAAAACAGTTATTAAAAGCGAAAGATAATAAAATAAACCTTTTTTTTTTTTTTTAAATAGGCTATGCGAAATATATCCGACTTAAATAGGCTAATTAAGATTAACGGATTTAAAACAGAAGTGTGGGCGCACCATAAGTTCACAAAAAAAAAAAAAAAAGGATGACAACGCATTCTTTTTGTTTGCTTTATTTTACAAGAGCACAAATCTTCTGTTTTTATTGGGAGTGTGCACAAATGAAAGTAAACACTTTTGCGGAAAATATATATATTTTTTAATGTCTCAGCTGTTTCGATCGCCCCGGAGCCTGCTGCACACGTATATTCTAGCGATTCAAACTTACATCGCAGTCTGTTCATTATCAAAATAAAATGTCAACTAAACATTAAAAGGTTACACTGGTCAGTTTAAATAGACCGTATTATACCGGTCCTCTCTGCTGTTCCAAGGACGTTTTTGCTCATATGAAGAGGATCATCTTTTCCGTCTATATGCGAATGCGTGTTAAGTACAAGCCTAGTTTACATTATAAATAATAGTTTAACATTCAAATACATTGCGAATATGGAAACATTTCGATTTGTGCCGAATGAGACATGAGCAATAACCTCCAAATAAATCTAGCCAAAGCCGCGCTCGCTCATCCTCGTCTGCACGCATGCACTGTCACGATCTAATGCGCTGTATGCCGGATTTTAAAAAATCTGACATTTTCTAGGACAGAATCCAGCAGGATCAAATTAATGTGAGCAACTGTGTTTTGGTGCAGCAGCGCCGATGTAGTTCACTTAATGTGCAGCGCAGTCACACGCGCTCCACATTTCGGATAATTTTATTTTAAATACAATAATGTCAGTTGAAAACATTGCAATTGTGCTTTAAAATACAACAACGAGCACCACAAAACCATTTAAAGAGGCACGTTCAGCGTTCTCCGTGCGGGATTGGAAACTGTCAACAAAGTAAAATGACCTCAAAAGTATGGCACGCTCTCTTCATTTTATCAAATGATCATAATCACATCTATTCATTTTATAATCCTGCTACTAGCATTTTATTCAGACTAAAACCTCTTTAATTCAAGTGAGAAAGCGTTTTTTGTGTGTGTGTGGCTTTTGCACATCCTGTCATACCGCTGACTGCATGCCTGCAATAGACGCATTTTGCAGTATTATGGTTAACGATTAATCGATTAATTGATCGTTAATTTAAACGACGATCGATCATGGAAATAATCGAAATTTGACATCCCTAAATGTAACATAGATGTTGATTATTTAAATTTAAAATCTAAAAATAATATACAAATACAATTCTAAAAATTGTATATATTATAACCAAATGATTAAAACAAAAAATTTGATTAAAATATATAATTGTTTTTACATTTTTAAATATTTATTTTAAGTATTAAAGTCATTTTTTTTACATATATATGTGAAAATATGATTATTTATATTAAATGATTAAAAATGTAAAGTCCAATAGATGCAACAGTAGTTAAAAAATTGCTTCTTTTTTGAGAGTGCAGAAATCTTATTTATTTATAAATGACAAATGCATTGAATTAAGTTTATTAGCTGTATTATGTAAGAACTGTGTAATCCAAATGCATGGAAAAAATTGCATAGATCTTAACTTCAGGACTAAATCTTTTTAAGAGAGTCTCATAACATGCAATGCTATTTTTACACTGATGCCATTGGTTTGTAACGAATCGTCTAAGCTATTAATCACTTTATCACTCTGAAATGCTAGCTCTAGATGTCATCTGCTGTTTACAGATGGAAAGCTTGAAGAGGAAATCCATGTGTGTTAAACGCTGGAGCGTCTCGAACCGCAGGAGTCTAAGAGCTCGTAAACAGACCGATGGAGAGAGAGAGAGAGAGAGAGAGAGAAACTAAACAGGGTTACACCACAGTACTCGACTGAAGACAGTCACAGTTAAACCGGTTGTGTTTGTCATCAGTACAGGTCAAGCACAAGGTCAGAGGTCACGTCTGTCAATATCACGAGGATGGTTATATATTATACTCCATCTCTTGTCTTTTATTAAGAGCACATCGTCTTGTGTTTGAGCTGAAGATAGATGAAACACATCCTCGATGGCTGGATGTTTTTCTCTGATGTTCTTGGGTCCGTGTGAGTCTGTATTTAGCGCGGTGTACACACAGTTCTTGCGGTCTGACGGTGTAATTTGCTCTGTTTGTGACTGAAGAGTCACGCTCACACTCAGCCGAATTTGTGTCACTGCTTTAAATTAAATTAAATACAGTATGGTAATAAGCATATATTGCATGTATTATTTATATAAGTGTATTTAATTTCTAAAATTTTTATACATATATAAAATGTGTTGCTCTGCTCTAATTTTATAAAAATGCATTGCTTTTTATTAAATAAAATATATAATTATTAATACATTTTCTGTATGATATATTTTTATTAATATTTAAGAATTTAATTGAATATTATTATATATGCAGTAAGATGCGTGATATAAGTATTGATATATATGCATAAATATCAGTTGCACTGCATAAATGATTACATATGTAATATAAAATATTTATATATATATTTTTTGCACTGCTTTTAATTTAAATATGTTAATATATTATGCATTCTTTATATTAATTTAATTTATACAATTTATTATATATAAAACAACAAATATTTTTAACATTTCATGTAAAAATAAAATTTGTTGCCCTGCTTTAATGTCAATGCAATAATAATAAGTATGCATTATATTTATTATTTCTATTAATTTATTATTTTAAAGATACAATCTAATATATACTGTATAAAGCAATTAATACGATCATTTAATTTAAATAAATTCAGTACATGAATATAAATATGGAGTGTGTATATGCATGCAGTTCAATAATAAATCAAGCTGCTTTTGATTGACTGGAGATCTTGAACTGCTCAGAGAATCCCATCTTTCTCTTCTTCTCCTGCTCAGTAACGGTGTTCAGTGGTAAAAACATCAATTAGTGGAGCGGGAAATGGGTTGCCGTGACAACAGAAGCTGTTTGCCAAGGACAGTGCAGATAAAACATTCCGAGTAATCCGCTCGGAACGATCAGGAAAACTGTGTTTGTGATCCGACCCTAGCAACAGTAACCGAGGGGGGCGGAGCCATTTCAGAATCTGCTCTGTTGTTCGTTTCTACAGATAGTGTGTTGTGTCGTTTATTTTCCAGCTCGTTTTCCAGATTATATTTACAGACTTTTGGAAATGACATGCATTTCATAAACCTGTTACTTCATATTTTCTTGACTGCGTCATATTTGTTTTAAAAGTTAATTAATTTGAATTGTTAGATCATCATCGAAGGCTTCATGCTTCTCTCTCTCTGTCTAGATATAATATTCTTTATTTTGCTATACATTTAATATATGTAACGTGTACATATCAACGTTTAAAAAATTATATTTATATATATTACATTATGAGTGTTTTTACCATGAGTTTCATGCCAAAAAAATGTTTTTAGTTAATTTGATCAAAATATTCAATATTAATATATATGTTAAAGTAATATTTATGTACAACATGTACTTGTAATAACAATGTAGGCTCATGTAACACATTTTAAAATATATTTTTCAATATGAAGGTGGAAACTTTCTACAATGAAAATAAATCCTGTTTTTTGTGATCATGTTTTACTGTGATAACTAGCTGTATTTGTAGGTTTATTATTTTATTACAAAATAAGCCAACTGCAGTTTGATTGAGAATGCAGAATGAAAACACTTGATTTGTGAAAAGGGTTAAAAACATGATTTGTGTTCAGTCCGGGGTGATGTGTCCGTGTCTGTGCGGTTCAGGAGGTCCTGCTTGTTATCTGCTCTTATCTCAGTATTTAAGGCCGGACTGATGGTTTTTGTGTGGTTTTGACTGCACTGATATCATCTGAGACCGTTTCACAATCCAGTTTGACTGCTGTATTTACACCTTTTACATGCTTAGACTTGCATTTACATTTGATAAATATTAGAGTTATATTAGAATCACTTCTGAAGATCATGTGACACTGAAGACTGGAAAATTCAGCTGCGCCTATGTTTTATTAATCGTGTTTATATATGGTGTTTTATCTTTATTATATTATTTTATTGTCTTTGATGTCTTTTATTATTCTTGTATTATCTATAAACAGAACTGTTTTTTTTCTTTTTTTTATGTCTTCATGTTTTCATTGAGTTTTATTACACACACACACACACACACACACACACACACACACACACACACACACGTGTTTAAGGGAAAATAATCTTTTTCATTGGAATTAATGATAAATTATTTTGAAGTGAAGTATTGATTTAATTTCAGCTTCACTTTCTTCATAATATTTGTGCATAATTAATTTATATGTAAATTTTTAGTGAAGCATTTGTTTTTCTCAATGAAGTAAACATTGTTTTCATTTGTTTTAAGTAACTATTAAAGTAACGTGTGGTTTCCAGTGCTATATTTCTCACATTAATACACTCCTTACTAACAACACTGTGGGAAGAGGTTACATTTGTTTTTATTATAATTATTATTATTATTATTATTATTATTATTTCTGTAATTTTTGCCAAACCTCAGATGTAGTTAATTGCATTAGTATGGTCTCATTTTTGTGTAATATTTTTACTATTAATACAAATAAAGTTTTTCCCCAAAATAATATAAATTTTGATCTAAGTAGATCATTATTTCTTACGGATTTGTTATTTAAACAGTTTTATTTATTTTATTGTTTTTTAGAATCTTGTTTTTTTTTTTTTATTGAAAATACTTGCATTTTTAAATGTATTTTTTTTGGGGGTATTTAATTTATTCTGTATTATTTACATTTTTTATTATTATTGTTATTTTTGTCAAAATATTTTTTGGCCTTATTATGCAGCTCTACAAAAATCCAAAATATATATAAAAATATATACATGTAAATTGTCACCCCAGTTTTGATCAGAAACGCTAATGAAAGGCGATCAAGCCCTGGTGTGTGTTCAGGGCCCAAGCGCTCTGTAGCTGTTCGTTCATGTGTTGTTCAGTGTTTCTCTGTGTGTTCCTCGCCTGGGTTACAGTTTGAGTTTGGCCTGCGGTGGTCTGCTGTCTTGTGTAATCAGGTTTGGTAGCGAGCCGAACATCTGCGCCGGTGTAACAGTGTTTGTGCAGAAGCTTGTCCTCGACCTGTTCACCGTCTCACATCTGACCGAGCACACCTGCACACTGTTAGTTCTGCTAAATACTGTGCTATTCTGAGATCTCCTGCCTCGCAGGCCACGCCTCTCCAGTAGAGCCCCGCCCCCTCGCGCATTACATCATCAACCTCGTTCAGAGCACACCACCAGAATTTGATCTAAACCAGTAAATAACTAGTATGTAATTATATGTTTATATTAGTGTGCTCAGAAGTGAGAGGGAGGGAGTGTTTGTTCACAGGGTAATAATGGTGTTTCCTCCCTGAACGGGCCCCTCGCTCCTGCAGCTACGAGTCTGTTGTGTTGCTAGCGAGCGCTAAAGTTCAGCGTTCCTGATGTGCAGATCTGGGTGGAGCCCAACACTTGGAAAGCGCTGCTGCTTGTGTTCTTCTGGACGGATCTGATCTGGGATCAGCGTCGAGGCGTGATCTTTCCAGGATCTGATCCACAGCTGCTGTGTGCTTCCAGAAGAGACGCCTCCTTCATAATGTGATTTAACTTTAGCAAGCACTTGCTTTTCTTCCTTAAAGATGACGAAAAACAGAACATGGGAATGAAGGATGAGTGCACTGAGAAATCTAGAAATAGATGTTTTTACTCACCGAAGCTGCGTTTATGTGATGTAAAGTGAAAACAGTAAAATATATTATTCTAATGTAAATCATCTGTTTTCTGGGTGAATCTGTGTTAAAGTGTAATGTATTTCTGTGATGCTCCGCTGTATTTTCAGCATCATTCCTCCAGTCTTCAGTGTCACATGATCTTCAGAAATCAAAAAGAACTGTTCTTTCAAAATAGATTTTTTTTCTCTTCTTATTCATCGAAGAATCAAATGTGGATCATGTGACTCTGAAGACTGAAGAGAAATGATGCTGAAAATACAGCGGAGCATCACAGAAATAAATTACACTTCAACACAGATTCACACAGAAAACAGCTGATTGAAATCATAATAATATTTAAAAATGTTGCTGTTTTTTCAGTATTTTTGATCAAATAAATACAGCCTTTATGAGCAGAAGAGATTAAAACATTAAAAATAATACTGATCCCATAATTTTGAACTGTAGTTTCCCCCAAGTTATTCTGTTTTCCAGATGTTTCTCTTTTACCCGGAGAAGTGTGCATTGATTTTAAGGTTCACGGTGACAATATATTTCTTCATGAGAAACAAAAAGCATCTCCTGCTCTTTCTCATACACACACACACACACACACACACACACACGCACACTGATGTGTATTCAGGTCTTGCTCTCGCTGTGCAAAACAAGCTGATCGCTTCCAGGAACGACCTGCAGAATAACACACACATATTATTATCACTATGATGATTATTATCATCGCTGCCAGAAATGCTGTCAGCGAGAGTATTCATGGAAACCGGATCCTGTGCATGCTTTGTGTCTTTCCCTCCGCTCTCGGCGACCTTTGACCTGTAGATGCTCTTTCGAGCGTCTGTAACCGTATCTTCACTCGCTGAATATTCATTGTTCCCTGCACACCGGCGTGAATCCTGCTGTAATCCACACCATCAGCGACAGATGGAGAGTTCGAGCGATAGATCAGAAGTGCAGCATTGTGTCTCTTCAGTGGAAGTGAATGGGTGCCGTCAGAATCAGAGTTCAAACAGCTGATGAAAAGTACTCCAGATGTTAACTGATGGACTGGAGTGCTCTGGATTATTGGGATGTTTTTATCAGCTCTTATTCTGACGGCACCCATTCACTTCCATTGGTGAGTGACTGATGCAATGCTGCATTTCTCCAAATCTGTTGAAGAAACCAACTCATCAACACCTTGGATGATCTGACGTTCATTTCTGAGAGAGCTTTTCCTTTAATTCGTGCTAATGCCTTGGGTAGAACCGAACAGATTGAGCTGATGTTTGTCAGAGGATGGAAGCAGCTGCGGGATGCATAAATGTAAGTGATCTCTGTAGATGTGTCTGTTGTGGGTTCATCACACTCTCGCTGTGTTTCAGTGATGGACCTGATGGCCGTGAGCACGTCTGCGACGGGTCAGGAGGAGTTTGACCGCAACGCGCCGCGGATCTGTGGAGTGTGTGGAGACAAGGCCACCGGCTTCCACTTCAACGCCATGACCTGCGAGGGATGCAAGGGCTTCTTCAGGTGAACACTGCTGTCAATCCTGAAAAATAAGATGAGTCACAGACATATTGTGTAGCACAACGTGTTCAATAATCAGAAATGATTCATATCTTCATGATTTCTGAAGATCATGTGACACTGAAGACTGGAGGAATGATGCTGAAAATACAGCGGAGCATCACAGAAATAAATTACACTTTAACACAGATTCACACAGAAAACAGCTGTTTTACATTAGAATAATATTTTAGTATTTTAGTTGAGTGAGTTTTTAATAAATGCAGCCATAGTGAGCAAGAAAGGTTGATTTGGACCGCTTTAAGAAATGTCATTTAGTTATGACTTTGACTAGTTATATTACTGGTGTACAATAATAATAATTACAATATTACAGTACAGTAACACTAATACAGTGAATAAAACCATTTAAACTTTATTTTATAAGCAATATTCCCTTTTTTTATTTTAAACATAAACTAAATGTTCAGCACGTTCATGCTTTCATTTGCTTACATTTTTAAACTGCATTAAATATTCAAAATTAAATGCGTTAATGTTTGTTTAATTAAAACCATTTTTGAATTTGTACTAAATCATAAATCCATAAAAAGAAAATATGGAAATGTCATGTTTGGACCGTACATACTTAACACTGTTTTGCAATATATCTTTTTTTTTTTTTTTTTTTTTTTTGGACATTATTGATATTTTGGTTACACAATTAAAAAAAGTACTATTTGTGACTGGAATGCTTAAACCCACAGGAAGAACAGACTTCCTAAAATATATTATTCAATATATAGATTTTACTAGTAAATAAAACCTGTGTCCTATTCACTGAGAGAGACACTTATGACAAAGTAAGGAGAATTTAGCATGATTTATAATCCATATTGTAATGCATAAACCAGTCTTTATGCTGTAGTGTTTCTCTGAGCGAGGAATGGCTGTGATTATTCCGGCTCTGATCCCACTGTTATTTTCATCCGTTAAATCTGCTCAAAGGTCAGTCGCTCGGCGTGATCCACGTCTGGTGTCTGCAGCTCGTTAGACGCTTGCATTCATTACCCCTCACTGTTCTCACTGATACTGTACCTTTAAGAGTCCTGACCTCTGCTCTGATTGGCTGATACTGTACCTTTAAGAGTCCCGCCCTCTGCTCTGATTGGCTGATACTGTACCTTTAAGAGTCCTGACCTCTGCTCTGATTGGCTGATACTGTACCTTTAAGAGTCCCGACCTCTGCTCTGATTGGCTGATACTGTACCTTTAAGAGTCCCGACCTCTGCTCTGATTGGCTGATACTGTACCTTTAAGAGTCCCGCCCTCTGCTCTGATTGGCTGATACTGTACCTTTAAGAGTCCTGACCTCTGCTCTGATTGGCTGATACTGTACCTTTAAGAGTCCCGACCTCTGCTCTGATTGGCTGATACTGTACCTTTAAGAGTCCCGACCTCTGCTCTGATTGGCTCAGCTCTTTAAGGCCTGAATGTCATTGCGAAGTAAATGTGGGCGTCTGAAAATTATTAGATTAAATTTAATTATTAGTAAATTAAGTTATTAAAACTTTTATTATTTTAAGGAATTTTCAAGTGAAAGGTTTTCAGGAAACCTCTGTTGTGCAGCAAAGAAAGTTTTACAATTTTATTAGATGAAAATTATTACAGTTAAAAATGATTGAAATGCCTTAATTTGATTACCAGCATTTTTAATAAGTTTGTATTAAATCATAACCCCCCCCCCACACACACACACACAAAAAGAGAATTTCTAAATAAATAAACAATCTATAATAAATTAAAATGAATATGAAATTATTCAAATGATTAATTTAAGGTTTTATGAATGCAAAGTAATTTATTAATTGTGATGTAATGCAGAAAACATTTAACAAAAAAAAGGTAAACTGTTAAAAGATAAGTGTTTCAAAGAATGTCATGTTATATATTTTCTTTGATTTCAATTAATTTTCTGATAATGAATTAATTTAATTATTTTAGCAATTAAAAAAGGAAAAAAAAGGAATTTGGGAAGAACTAAAACCGAGAAAAAGAGAACCCAGGAAAATTAAAAGAGAAAAAGTTAAGTTTAGGAAGAAATAAAACCAATTCTATACGGCCCTAAAATATAATGTTTGGTACTATAAATGTGATATTGTAAGATTTGTTATATTTAATAAATTGTCATTAAATTCACTAACTTTCATGAGTGTTTCTTCAGATGTCAGATGTTGCACTGACTCTCTGTTCATGTTTATCTCTATCTCTCTCTCATTTCAATTCATATTGTTTTATTGGCATGACATACTAGGGTACATATTGCCAAAGCATTGTACATATGTGCATATATCCATAAACAAACAAAACTCTCTCTCTCTCCCTCTCTCTCTCCCTCTCTCTCTCTCTCTCCCTCTCTCCCTCTCCCTCTCTCTCTCTCTCTCTCAGACGGAGTATGAAGCGCAAGGCGAGCTTCACCTGCCCGTTCAATGGGAACTGCACCATCACCAAAGATAACCGGCGTCACTGCCAGGCCTGTCGTCTGAAGCGCTGCGTCGACATCGGCATGATGAAGGAATGTGAGTGTCACACGCCCTGAGAGCTGACCGGGGTCAGAGGTCACACATATGAAAGAACCCACTCGATGCTGTCAGACCAGAGACACAAACATCACAAAAATTTAGTTATTTACATTGATTTCTCTTATCTCAAACACATAGATATATTATTGCAACAAAGGTAGTGTAATGCAGAGGTACTGCTATATGAGCTATATAACTTTTGGTTTGCAAACACTTTAAAATTGATAAACATTCATTCTTTTTGGCTCATTAAAAATTAATCTTGCTGCCGCGTTCTGGATTAATTGTAATTGGCTGGAAGACCTGCAGAGAGAGCATTGAAATAGTCCAGCCTGGACAGAACAAGAGCTTGAACAAGGAGTTGTGCAGCATGTTCCCAAAGAAAGGGCTTGATCTTCTTGATGTTGAATAAAGCAAATCTGCAGGATCGGACAGTTTTAGCAATGTGGTCTGAGAAAGTCAGCTGATCATCAATCATAACTCCAAGGTTTCTAGCTGTTATTGAAGGAGTTATGGTTGATGTGCCTAACTTGATGGTGAAATTGTGATGGAACGATGGGTTTGCTGAGAAGAGAAGTCGTCCTAAAACTGAGCCCTGAGGCACCCCAGTAGTTAGATGATGTGACATCTCACCTCTCCAAGATACTTTGAAGGACTTTTCTGATAGGTTAGACTCAAACCACTGGACTGTGGTTCGTGTGTTGCCCTTTCCCAATATGTTTGACAAATACATAATAATTAAATCATATCTATATAATACATTGTGTTCAATAGCAAGGTGTGGGGGCAATAACATGCAAACAAAAAACTGCATCCAAATATCAGTTTTCTCCAAATAAGAAAACATACAAATGCGAGTTGTATGAGTTTCTTTTAAAACACATGGTTTTTAAAAAATCTTTTATGTATTTATTATTTGAAATCAAACTAATAACCCTGTTTAGGAAAAGGACATCATACAATTCACAAAAAAAATGCATCTGAATTATGCAATGAAAACATATTTAACAGTAATATACATGTCCTTGACAGGGTGGACATATCTTATGATTTATGCTTCAAATAATGGCCCCAAATTATCTGACAAATGTGTGGGAGCTCAGCTAATATGTTTCTATAGTACTTGAGTGTCTACTATTTATGACATAAAGCAAAAATATTTGAGTATTTTGAGGACTGAAAGGCAGTATATGGTGATATTGACCCTAAAATCACATTTTTAATAATTCTCT
>JANHFF010002482.1:0-5000 GCA_024542945.1 allo-octoploid hybrid of Carassius auratus x Cyprinus carpio
TTTAGTGAATTGATTTTAGTGTACTGACATCATCACTGGTTGTCATTCACCATATGAATAAGCTGTAAAGTAGTAAAATGACAGGTTTTTGTTTTTTACCTGCGCACTTGGTGCGGGCCCTGAGTGGGGGCCCCGGGGCCCCGGTGCCGCCCTCGTTGGGTCTGGTGAGCAGGACGCTGATCTCGTACTCAGTGTCGGGGTCCAGGTGGCCGATCTTGTGGTTGGGTTTGTCGACCGGTTGGCTGTCGATCAGGCTTCCGGAGAGCGTGCGGTACTCCACCTCCTTCTCGATGATCGGCCCGTCTCCGTTGATGGAGTTTGCGTTGAGCTGGATCCACAGGTAGGTGGCGCCGACCGCCGTCAGCTGAGGAGGAGCGATGGGGATCGGAGGCTCTGAGAGACAGACACAACATCAATATTATCACAACACATTTCAGCCATCAAATCTGTAATATTACAGTCATGTAACTTTGTTTAATTTCCCTTTAGCTAGCTGAAAGTAAAGCAGATTTAATGCAGTAGCTTGTTATTATTTATTTGTACATTATCATATCATTTTTTCTCTAATATTTTCTATGGACCCCAGTTTAAAAGTAGGGTTATTATCGTTAACTAAAACCATGCTAAAATACATAAATAAATAAAAATTATATATATATATACATACATACATACATACATACATACATACAATTCTCATTTTTGTTTCAGTTGAAGTACTAAAAAAAAAACACACTAAAATTTAATAAAAACCATACGGACATTAAAAAAAATCTAATCATAATGACAAACAAAATTACTAAAACTTTATGTAAAATTAAGATGAAACAAAAAAATATACAAAATAAATATATAATTAGATTAGATATATATATACTTGAGATATTAAGGTTTTTCCACTGACAGCAGTTCTAAAACCTCTGGTATAGATCAGGGTGAACTGAAACTAAAGCCACAAGCATAAAAAACTTACTTCAAATAATTCTGAACTAGAACCCTATGATGAAAGAGCGGGAACATTCATTTAACGCCAGTGTTTCTGCGGTCTTGTGTTTCTGTCTGATCGTGTTGGTCGTCAGCTGAACTCTCGAAGGCTAGTCATTTTGTTAATGAAACGCTGAGATGAGTGAAAAGCCGCGGATCAACAAAGAGCTGCTTAATTCTGCCCCTTGTCTCTGGGCTTTAATCTTAAATGGCGCAATTAAGCGCCAGCGCGTCGCTCGCGCACAAAAGCCACAACGCGCAATCTAGAGCGAAATCTTCAGACGGGCCGCCTGATTCCTCCGAGCTAATGACTTAAACCAATTAATTTCCTGACCTTCATTGTTTTAGATGAGCACAATTTCATTAGTCACCACCCCAGCGGTCCTGCTCCAATTCACCCGGCATCCCGATACAGAAACACCCCCAACGCCCCACACCCACACACACACACACACCCACACACACACACACACACACAGAAACCGCCATCAGAGCATGAAAGTCTATTAGCAATACAAGACAATCTGCTTCAGTGTCAGAGCTAACCTGAACACAAATGAGGCCCGTGACTGATGTTTCTACAGGAAAAACATCTGTTTTATTTGCTGTTGTTCACTATCAGCCGAGTCTCAACCCAGCAGTAACTCTCTACAATAAAGTTAAAAAGGTTTTAAAAGTATTTTAACACTACTTTGCTTGGAACCAAATGCTCTAAAGGCATCTTTGGGCTAGATGATTATCCAGGAACAAAACAAAACAAAACAAAACACAACACAACACAACACAACACAACACAACACAACACAACACAACACAACACAACACAACACAACACAACACAACACAACACAACAAAACAAAACAAAACAAAACAAAACAAAACAAAACAAAACAAAACAAAACAAAACAAAAAACAAAATAAAATAAAATAAAATAAAATAAAATAAAAAAATAAAATAAATAAATAAATAATTTTTTAAATAAATTACAATTATAAAAAAAATTATTAAAATTATAAAAACTAAAATTATAAAAAAATTTAATGAAATACAATTCTAAAAAATAAAACATGCATAAATTAAAATAAAATTATAAATTAAAATTATAAAAATAAAATAAAATTACAAAATATAATGAAGTGGAAAGCAAATAAAATAAAATATAAATAAAATTCTAAAAAAAATATAAAAATAAACTAAACAAATAAAATTATTAAATACAATTATAAAAATAAAATAAAATAAAATAAAATTATAATATGGAGTAAATTAATGTGGAAAAACAGTATCAAAGCAACTGAGAAAGTGTGTGCACACTACTATGATGTTGAAGACCACGATTCAGAGTGTCACTGCGGTCTTTAGCACACAGAAATAACAATCACAGACGGACAGACGGAGTGTAGGCTCAGACTGAGAGCTCATAGCGGCTGAATTGCAGTAGCAGGTTTGTGTAGAGGAACCACACAGCGGCGTATGGATGTGGAGCGTGGAGAATGCCAATTACAGCTGCGCTAATGGAGCATCCATCATCCTGGCAGCTCTGTGCAGGTGTGACCACAGACACGCTCCACTACACCCACAACAACAACAACAACAGCGACATCTCTCTCCATCCTCCTGCTGATAGATTCACACACTCCAGACAAACCACACACGCCAAGAAACGCCACGAACATGCACACGCGTGAATGTGATTCACTCCAGCTCACTGCTCTCTGCTGTCAGTCATCACTAGAGTGCTGGAGCGCAACTGCTGCACCATAAAACCTTACTATAAGAAACTAATAATACATACAGTATTTTCATATATATACACAATACAGTAAATGTTACTAATTCACCCTTCAAAATATCCTCTACAGTCCAAAAAGAGCATTTACCGAAACTAAGCTACAAAATGTTCATTCTGAACTAATGCTACTTTTATGCATCTTTTTTCATTTTCAAAAATAAATAAAACCAGAAAAAAAGTCAACATTTTTAACTCAATTACTGCTGCCAAATACAAAATGCATGTAAAACGAATTAACGTTTATAAGTAAATAATTGACTCAGGTAATTGTCATTAATATACAAGAAAAAAAACTGCTGAAAAATTCCATTCTCATAATGAAAATATATTTTTTTAATAAAAAGTGCTGGTTAAAAAAACAAACATTTTATACTAAATTCACCATCAAAATTCCTCTACAGTAAAATAAATAAATAAATAAACTGTTTTATTTATTTATTAATTTAATTTTTTTTACTGATTTTAATGATTAAGTAATTGACTTAAATGCCATTTTACTTAAAAAAAAATAAAAATAAAAAATAAAATAAAATAATATATATATATATATATATATATATATATATATATATATATATATATATATATATATATATCCATTGTCAAAAAAAGTGCAGATACTGAAACACAGTTATGGCCGGTAATAAATATTTTAGGCTGTCAAAACTTCCTCTGCACTCCAAAATTTTTCAACTTCTGCAACTCTCTGATGAGAAACTCAGTTCTGACTCAACTCAAGTAAAAGTTTAAAATCATGAAATAACACACACGACCCTTTAAAACACTTGTACAGAGAACTAAAAGTGTCTCGTCATCAGAATCAGAAGGCCTTGTGACATCAGTGGAAATAAAGCAACCCTTCGATCACCAAAGGTCAGAGGTCAGCGCTCAGCTGTCTGCGAGTGTGTGTTTGTGCACCTGCCGCACACACACACTCACACACACACACACACACACACTCACACACTCATGGGCCGCACCCTGAGCCGCACGGATCTCCTGTCACTGACACACTCTGTTATTAGGAGGTTCTGGGCTTTTCTGCAGGTTTGAGGGCCGGACGGAGTGAAGCTGAGCTAATGTGACGTGACGGAGACCTGAACTCATCACACACTCGCTGTCCTGCTGGCGTCTGGAGTCAGACTCACTGTCTGCAGGCCAACTTCCTCCTCAGAAGGTCGAGGATGACACAACTTCCCCTCGGTTCTGTTTTCCTTCTCTTTCACTGTCCGTCACACAGAAGAGCATCTGAGTATCTCAAACTACAGTAGCACACAATATACAGAAGAGAACATTCAGATCTATAAATATTCTGAGCTAAAAATATATGCATAAAAATAAAAACTGACGTAAAATATATTAAAAAAATGCAATTTAAAAATGTATATATATTATATATATATATATATATAATATCTATATATATATATATATATATATAATATATATATATATATCATAAAATAAATTATATAAAATTAATTATAATTTAATATTTTATAATAGTTTTATAAAATTATACATTTATTTAAAATCAAATATATTCAAAATATATCCATACATTTAAAACATATACTGTATGTTTATTAATATTATAAATATATAAATATATTTCTAAATATAAAAACGGACAAATTATCATCATCATCATTTATTTTATGATAATTTATACTTAAAATCCAAACTATTAAAATAAATATATATTCATAAATATAAAACATATAACTATAAAACTAAATGTATATATATATATATATATATATATATATATATATATATATATATATATATATATATATATATATATATATATATATATATATATAATATATATATATATATATATATAAATACAAAATATTTTTAATATACTACTGGGAAAAAAACACATTTGTGGCCATTAAGGAGGTAAATTCATTGGCGAAGTTCATTCTGGCACCTGCAGCAGACTGGAATCGTGTGTGTGTGTGTGTGTGTGTGTGTGTGTGGAAAGAGAAAGGAAGCATGCTGTACATGATTTATGACTCTCATTGTGCTGTCACAGGACGCGGGTCAGTCTTGTTAACCTGCGGGCGTCTTTCTCCTGGAGGAAGCAGAGCGTTGTGACGCCCGTCGCTGCCCTTGGCCGCTCACACACACACACACACACACTCACACACACTCACTCACTCACTCACTCACACACACACACTCACAAGAAGAAGAGTCTCCAACTAAACGTG
>JANHFF010002482.1:10000-122500 GCA_024542945.1 allo-octoploid hybrid of Carassius auratus x Cyprinus carpio
GGTCAAAGTGACTCACACTCAAACAAATCAACACACACAAACACACACAATTTCAGCTTTGTGTAAGTGGCTTGAACATATTTTGGCAAGTGATGAGTGTTTGTAATCATCCGAGCTCACAGCTCTGTTCTTTAATCTGCTTTCAAAGGAAGCGCGTCTGCGGTCGGTTCTGTGTGGCAGCAGCAGATAGTGAAGCCCTGTGACACGCGTGTTCACATCTCATGACACTTACTGCACTGATGGCCCTGACGCGAAATTCCTCTGACGGCCAGCAGACCCCGTTCACCGGAAGCCACCACCTCAAACACCAGCTGAAACCAAACACACAGAGACAGAGAGTCAGTCTGAGAGAAACCATTACACACAACACAACATTAGCATTATCAGAGATTCACAACATTGTTTAAGATGAGACACTTCAGGCAAAACTAGTGTGTTTTCATGCTCTGGTCATTTGAGGTCTTTTTTTGTTTCCATATCATGTCTTCTTTCAGACTAGTGGAAAAACTTTTTACTTTATCTATTTGCGTCTGTAGATTTCAATTCCAATACAATATTTAAAAGTTTTTATCTCCACTTCAGCAGCTCTTAAATACACCAAAACTTAGAGTTTTATTCCTCTCAATATTCTGAAGGTTTTTACTGAGGGGTTTGTTCATATATAATTCACACTGGTTTATACAGCATTTTATTTCCAAAAACATGGTGAAAATGCATACTTTTTAAAAGCTGTGAGTTTTATCTCCACTTCAGCAGCACTTACAAGCACCAAAACTTAGAGTTTTATTCCTCTCAATATTCTAAAGGTTTTTACTGAGGGGTTTGTTCATATATCATTCACACTGGTTTATATGAGATTTTATTTGTAAAAACACAGCGAAAATGCCCAAAAACATGGTGAAAATTTAGTTTTTCTGTCTGTTGACAATATTTTCTGATTTAAGGAGTGATAAAAAGAGAAATCCAAAATCCGCTCAGAAGAAAATATCTATTATATCATCAAAATCAAACAAGAATTTGAACCTGATTTTATCCAATTAATAGACAAATTCAAAGGGAAAACAGGTTTATGTTTTTCTTGATTTAAGAATGACGTCTCTTAAGGCAAGACACTACAGGCAAAAGTTTATTTTATGCACTGGTCAGATTATCCAATAGAGAAATATAGTCTTTTCATAATGTGGTGTTTCAGATTAGTGGAAAGAAATGGCAATAAAATAAACACTTAAAAGTGTATTTTAAGTGTTTTCTCTATTTGCGCCTGTAGCTTTCATTTCCAACCCATATCTTTAAAAAGTTTTTTCTCCACTTCAGCAGCACTTACATACACCAAACTTTACAGTTGTATTCCTCTCTATATTCTGAAGACTTTTACTGAGGGGTTTGTTCATATATCATTCACACTGAATTATATCACACTTTATTCCTAAAAACATGTAGTATTCACCTGTAGTGTCTCCAAATAAACACAGTATATTAAAAAGTAGTGACTTATTTTAAAAAGCATATAATTTATTTTATAATAATTTTATTTTATTTATTTTAGAAAGCATCTGATTGGACCGAAATCTGTGTAGTAAAACAATGTAGTCAACAATATGTTGGAGACTACAAATCTTAAATATGTTAGAAATTTATATTGTCATTAGATGTCACAGACATGAACTAAAAGACACAAAACAAAGTTTCAGACTTCATGAGGGGCTTAAAGTTTTTAGATAAAGTCAAAATAAGTATAATCATCAGAAAATTGTTGGTGCAGATCCATATAGTCCTGTGTTTCTCACAGGAAGTGACGGGACAGAGTTTGCGTGTCGAGTCGTCTGTTGTTTGGAGCACCTGTGAGTGTTTCTCTGATCACACAGGAAACAACAGGTTAAAGCCACGCGCTCAGATTACATGAACGCTGACATCAGGCAGCCCTGCGGCGCTGTGCTCCTCCTGTCATGTTCTCCTCCTCCTCATATTGTGCATGGAGGATCTTGTGTCTGTGCCAGAGCTCAAGACACTGCAGGAGCTTCAGAGACGGTCCAGTGCTTAACAAGGCCAAAAGTCCTGACATCATCACAGCACAGTCGCAAAATATAACACGATCTGCGCTTACTGAATGCTAAACACATGAGGGTGTGCAAATCTGATTCTGATGAAAAACACAGACGTCTACAGAAATCAAGCAATAATTCTGCAGTATCATCAACACTGCCTGCATGTAATATGATATAAGCTTTTCCTCTTTTTTTCCACTGGACAAGACCAAAAACATATCAGATGATAATACCATGGTGATTTCCTGATTCTGAAATATTACATATTACCTTCGTAATGTACCATCATATTTTTGTAAATTTTGAAAAAATAATAGATAGATAGATAGATAGATACATAGATAGATAGACAGACAGACAGACAGATAGATAGACAGATAGATAGATAGATAGATACATTTTTTTATTATTATTTATAATTATATATGATTATATCATTCAATATCATTCAGATGTAAACGTCTCTCAGGAGAACCTGAATGAGACACTGTCGATGCGGCCTGAAACAAAAGAGCAAATGAAGTGAATCATTAGTGGCACACGGATCACTTTATTAGGCCAATCAAATTGATTTTCATTCTGCTGTCATTTAGCAGACGCTTGCCAGCATCAAGGCCTCTAACTGTAATTTAATGATGGACTCATGCGAGACGTGAGACTTCATAAAATGAAGTATGATGTAAACAAATACAACGATAGCTTCAGTCTGTACAGGAATATCTGAGATGGAAGATACAATATTTTTTATATGCTTCTTGTCTATTTTAATTTGTTGAATACTGTAGCTAAAATGAAAACCTTCTGCTAACTTTCTGAATAAAACAGACAAGAAGAACCTGATCTCAATTCTTCTCTAATTACATAATTAATCTCACGAAAAAGTTTAGTTTGTTTCATTGGGTTTGGACGCATATGACCTTCTGTAATGCCCATCAGTGCAGCAAAAAACAGATGATGTTAATAATTGCAACTCAAACGCCATTTAGAAAATGAATAGCATTTATCTTCAGCGTTTGAGTGTGATCTCTTTTGTTCTGATGTTTATTTGAGAGTCGCTTTTCAAAAGACCCAAGCCGCATCTGTTTGTCAATCAGCATTAAACACACAGTTTCTCACGGTCTTCAGCTCCGCAGGAACAAAGCAGAGCTCAGAGGTCACGTGTGCATCCTCCATCTCACCTGTGCATTAAAAATAACCAGCGTGAAATGTCACGGCAGGACGAGACCGACACAATTCAAGTACTCAATCTATGCTGTCAATTAGTGTGATGCAATTAGTCGCTGTGCACTAGAAGAGAAGCGCAACAGGAGATAAAAACGCAAACCCTGTAATTACAAAATAAGAGAACAGAGCATTTTCCATGTACAAGGTAGTTTCATCTTGACAAACTCTTAAGATACAGTGCAATTACACAAACCTGCAATTAGCCTAGCATCGCTAATTAGCCACAGCACTGAAGAAATGGAGATTGCATTGTTAATCTCTGCTTGTATTAAAAAGTCACATTGCATTTCTCAGCAATTATGTGTGCGCCGCTGTAGGACGGAGACGGGGTTCGTGTCTCTCGGCAGATGCTGCTTATTTCTCTGAGGACTTCTGGATGCTTTTGTTGTCGGTCGTCCAGCAGTCTCTCGCGGGAGAGCTGTGCGTTTGACGAGCGTGTCTGAGCATCGGGGTTATTTGTTAGCATGAGGACGCTGATGCTCATGATAAAATACTAACTCAAGATGAAGTGTGCTCCCAACGGAAGAGAAATCACACATCAGACTCAACACTGAGAGTCTCTACTGCTTCTCAGCTGTTTCTCCTGAGAAAAAGACCTCAGGAGTCTGGCATGTGTCTGCTCTTGAGTTTCAGAAGAGATCTCAACAATGCTGTGCTCTGATTTGACAAGAGAGTGAAGTGTGCGATCAAAAATCTCAGTCTCAATGTGAGTATTGAAGAAGCACAGAGCAGAAGAAGTGTTAGGGAAACCAGTTTGAATATAATTTCTATTTGCTTTGAAATTAAATAGTGATGCAGAAACTACATACTTTAGTAAATAAATAAATGTTAATGGATAATAATAATAATACTTAAATGTATTTATGGTGGGGATTTTACATAGTTTCACCAGTAGTTGGCAATGAATCATTAAATTAATCGATCATTAACAAAACAAGTGTCAGTCTTTATGAATGAGTCATTGAATCATTCACTGAACAGATTAGAGCAAAAACGTGATTTATTCAGAAACAAACCATGTTACTCTCTATGAATGAGTTATTGAACCCATTAGAACACAACAGTGAGTCATTCAGGAATAAACCAAGGGACTGTCTATATGTGTGAGTCATTGAATCATTCACTAAACCAATCAGAACACAACAGTGATTCATTCAGAAGCAAACCAAGTTACTGTCTATGATTTGAGTCACTGAATCATTGACTGAACCAATTAGAACAAAACAATGATTCACTCAGGAACAAACCAAATGACTGTCTTCCAACCAAACTCATTTGTGAGGACGATGGGGAAGCGTTTCATCAAAAAATAATTGAACTTCCTCTTTTAATTAAGGCAGTGGTGGTGCATGGACCAGCAGATGTCGAGTCGTCGAACACGAGCCACTTTGTAGGTTTGTGTCAAGAGCAACAGGAAACAGAATTAATTAATGAGGCGGGCCGCAGTGTTTGATGACAGAATTCGCTGTCTAATGAACACACTCTCACCTGGTAGAAATTGGGCCAGAAGGTGCTGATGGCCAGCTCCACCTGCTGCCACTTCTGGAAGGCCGATCCGGACGAGTTCCACACAGCGAAGCCCAGAAGATTGTTGTTCTCCTTGACGTAGATGAGCAGCTGGCCAGGACTCGATCCCTCTCGACTGGTGGCGTAATACTGGAATATGACGCAGTGGGTGTCGTTCTCTTTGAACTGCGGCATGTAGAGCTGCGCTCTCTGACCGGAGGACCGTCCCGAGGTGTTCACCATCATGACTGCTGAACCTGTTGACAGGAAATCACAAACGTTACAAGCTGAAAATATATACCTGCAACAGTGAAAACTAATCAGTGCCGTCTATTTATGCCTGAGTGAATTTTCTGCAGTGTAAATGCTAACATCGATCAGTAATTCAATCCAGACAGCAGGATACGTGCTCAAGTGTCATATCTTGTCAGATCTCGTCAAATCTCATATCTATATCATAATTTAATAATAATATTTAATAATAATTTAATATTTTTTATCAATCATTTAAATTAGTTAATTTATATTTTCCATTGTACTTTGAGATAAAAAAAATTGTAATATAATTTAAATTTGTTATTTATATATTTGACATTTTAAATTTTAGTTAAAATTTTTGTAATTTTGTTGTGTCATTTTTATTTTTTAATAAGTCTATATAGTTTTTATTAATTTTATTTCAGTTTTACTTTTTCTTTTAGCACTTTAACTTTAACTAAATGAGCATTAGAAATTTTAACGTCAACTTTTTTTCTAATTTTCTAATCACAAAACATTTCTAACTTTTGTTAAAAAAACTAAAACTAAAAATATAAAATAATTTTTATTGCTTGACATAAAACATAAAATAAATGTTAAAACGAATTACAATATATATATATATATATATATATATATATATATATATATATATACACACACACACACACAAGTATTTTATTTAAATTAGATTTTAATTAGATTCAATTAATATTTAATGTTTTTTAAGTTGAAGTACTAAAAAAAACCTAAACTAAAAACAAACATTTATGTTACTTAACATAAAATTAACATTAACTTGAATAAAATTCAAGTTACATGACCAGACAATATTTCTAATTTCCATTTAAGTTAAGCTGAAGTACAAAAAACTTTCACAAAAACATTTGTTACTTGACATAAAATAAACATTAACATAAATGTAAAATGTAAAAAAAAAAAAAAAAAACTGTATTAACTTTAATGAAATTATACTTATTTTATTACAGTTAGTTTTTTTTTCATGTTTAAGTTGAAGTATTTAAAAACAAATACCATTACCTGACGTAAAAAATATACAAAAAAAAAATTACTTTGGTTAACATTTATTTTATGTCAAGTAACAAAAATGTTTTTATGGTTTTAGTTTTAGTTCCGTGGCTGAAATGTGCAGAATAAATCACTCCTGCAGCATCCTGACATTATTATCCACCCCACAAACACTCATCATGTGTCAGCGCTGGTTTGTGCTCACAGGAAGTGACATAACACTGACGAGCCGAGTGCAGTCTCTGGACAAACGCATCACTTCCTCTGAGTGTGTCCATGTGTGTAACTCGTTCAGCATGAGGTGTGTGAAGTGAAAGGGTTAATGAGTAGCTTCTGTCACATCAGAGCGGCTCTCGACAGAAAGCAGATGTCGACTTGAGAGCCGTGTGTTTGTCCAGAGCAACTGAAGCTCATTAAACCCTCATTTACACTCGAGAAGAAACTCTTCAGCTTCAGCTTCTGGTGTCAGATCTTGAGTGATTTTGATCAAGTAAAGGTCAGAATAACTGCAGTAATATCTCCAGATGAACTCTTACTGGACTGAAGCAGCTCAGCTTTACTTGATTCTCCATCAATCATGTTTTAGAGTCTCAAATCTGATCATCAGGATCTTTTGAGGAGCGTTTGTTTCCAGAAGCTTTACTTTCACTGTTCCTCAGCGGAGGAATGATCTTCACAAGCCTCCAGAACATCTCACATCTTCTGAGGAGCCTTTATTTCTTCATCTCTCAATCACTGCATTATATGTTTGGATCATTTACATCTCATCTCACTGAGACACATTACTGCAGATATAGAGCACAGACTCATATTTATAGCATTTTATGTCAGCATCTGCTGTATGAAATGTTCCATTTAAAAAAAAAAAAAAAAAGATTTTCCAGGGTTAAAACAGGATGAACTGGATCAGATGTGTTGTTTTTCATGAATGCAGCAGGTCTGAACTCTGAGGTTGTGACTCTACTGTCACAATGAGCTCATTACTGAATCTGCTGACACACACAGCACTGTATGCATCAGCTCTCCATAACCTCACATCTGTGAGCGTGTGCAGAACACAATACTAGCTCAACACTAAATACTGTGCTTTATACTGTACACATTCCTCCACAATCAGACTTTCACTCCATACACACTAAAATGTAGCATCCAAGTGCACATGCTACAGAAACAGATCTATGTTAGCATTCGATTCTGAGTGGAAAGAAGATACAGAATGATACAGAATGAACGATTTTTAATTTGTTTTTATTTCTGTTTTTTTTTTAGATTTTCATTTTTTAAATTCAATCAATCAAATTTTAAAGGTCTATTTAGTTTTTTTTTTTCAGTTTTACTTTTAGTTATTTGAAAATGAGAAATAAAATGAAAATAAAATGAAAAAGTTTTATATTTATATTTTTTTTCTCCGTTTAAGTTTATTTTGAATATGATATATATATATATATATATATATATATATATATATATATATATATATATATATATATATATATATATATATAAATTTACCTTTATTTTAGTAAAAATTATTTGAAAATTCAGAAAATGGATGAATGGATATTTGTTATTTATTTTAGTACATCAAGTTGAACTAAATGAGAATGAGAAATAAAGTGAAAAGTGAAAAAAATATTTTAATATTTTATTTTAGTTAAAGTTTATTTTAATTACAGAATTATTTATTTTGTTTAATATAAATTATGTATTTTATTTATGAAATGTTATTTTATAGTTTTAGTTATTTTAGTTCATCAAGTTAAACTAAATTAAAAAGAAAAATGAAATGCAAATATCATGCAATATTATTATTATTATTATTATTATTATTTTACTTTAATTGGAAAAGTTAGATTTTGGTAATATTATTTATCTGTATTGTAATACAAATGATTTGTTATTTAATTTATTTACAAAAGTTCATTTTATTTAAGTTATGGGGTTTTTTTCAGTTAATTTTTTTTATATTATTTATTTTTATTTTAATATAAATTATTTATCATTTATATTTATGAAAGATTCATTTATGGTTTTAGTTCTAGTTAACTGTAAAAACCCTTGTGCCATGCTGATATGAAGCGTGCAGTGAAGCACAGTAAAGCACGGTGAAGCACGGTGAAGCACGGTGAACACAGAGGCTGTTAGTGATCAGAAGTGGACCAAAGCACCTGAAGAGCGGACGGATCGATAACACGATCTCACTCTTTGAAACCTGTGAGGGACGAATCAAAGCCGAGACGCTGAATGAGTCCTTGATTCTGAACGTCTGTGTGTTCTGGGTTAAAAGCCATCAACACACACTTCTGACTCCGTTTCAGCCTTGAAAACTCTAATCAGCACATTAGAAGAACAGTCTGATGTCAGGATGGAGGAACAGAATCAGATTTATGAGCTGAGCATCAGCCGGATCATCCACGATTTTCTTGTTGGAAGCTTGTCGATTAAAAATATCATGGTGGAACTAATTAGTGTTGATCAAAATAAGTCGTTAAACTTCTTTAGGGTTAGTAATTATGATTCCTGAACTCATTAAGAACGAATTTCCCAGAGGGACTTGAAGGCAGCATGAGCTCCAGCTAAGAAACCTCATTCTGATTAGCTTACTTTAAAAATGTTTTTTATTTGAAAAATAAATATACTTTAATATATATAATAAAATATAGAAATAGAAAAATAATTTTATATATATTTATATTTATAATATATTTATTTATAAAAATATTTTTTTTATTTATATTCTTTTAAATATTTAAAAAAATATATTACATGATACAATAAATATTATATATATATATATATATATATATATATATATATATATAAAACAATTTGATTTTTAAATATAAAATATAATAGGTAAACATAAAATAAAAATAATAAATGTATTTTAAATATAAAATATACAAATATGAATATAATTATAATTTACACACACACATATATATACATACATACATACATACATACACACACACACACATATATACATATATATATATATATATATATATATATATATATATATATATAGATATAGATAGATAGATAGATAGATAGTACAACTTGACAGCTCATTCAGCTTACTTTAAAAACATATTTTCATTACATCATCTGTAGATGTAAAACTTCAAACACAGATCCGTAGGATCTTTGTTTCCCAAGTCCGGCCTCACATTCCCAATCCATACCTGCCTGGACCGGCCGTATATACTGTATAATCACACACTTCACAAGCGGAGCCGCATCTGTGTTATTAGTGAAACACACGCGTGTTCGGTCTTGTCTCGTGTGTTTCCCGTGTGTCAAGTCGAGATCGCAGGTTGAGTGTCAGATTCGCTCCTGATCTCTCACAGCCAGAGGAGAGAAACCCCATCATTCACTCATTCACACACTGATATTACTGTCTGAGGATCTGCAGAAACTCACAGCCTGGAGGAGAAACTGAAAGATTGAATGTTTAATAAAGGGATCGTTCAGCCAAAAAATATTCTGTCATCATTCACTCAACCTCATGTCATCTCAAACCCATACGACTTTCATTCATATATATAAAATGTCATTTATATGTATTTATATATATAGGAATGAGAGACGTTTGTCTGAGATAGATGACAGCAGGCTGATAACAGACACCAAATAAAACCTTCCTGAAAATACCAGCAATCCCATGATACAGTAACACAGAGTTTGCGAGTTTCTATCACACAAGTACGAATTGAGAGATAAAACGTCGTAAGAAACAGGCTTTCATTCTTTATAATCCAAACATCTGACAGACAGAAATATATAAAAACAGACCCCATGTTGAACATGAAAACAAAAACCCATGCTGGTAGATTACCGATTACAAATTACACTGTAGTTACTACAAAATTGTAGTTAGTAATGTAATCTGTTGGATTACATGTATTAGGTGATGTATTCTGACTACTTTTAAAATTGGAATACATTATGAATAATTAAGTGCCATTGTGTGAATAATATGTAAGCTATAAAAAATTAACTGTAGTCTAACTACAAGTATTTCACAATGCAATATAATCTAATTACAAATACTTCTTTTTTGGAATCTGATTCCGTAATGGGGATTACATGTAATCAGTTACTATCCAGCACTGAATGTGTCTGGACATATTAACAGAGGCAGTTGATGATTCTGTGCTGCAGTTTAACCGACATGTCAAACAACCAATCACAGTTCGTTTCGTTCACCGTCACGTTTCGGGGCGCAGAAATGTCGGCACAATAACAGACCGATGTGTAAAACTCTCAGACATATATTAAAGATTCTATACCGTGAACTTTAAATATTTCACATACTTCTGAAACTCTAGCGTTTAGTTGATCTTGATTAGTGCTCGTCGTCACAGTTGTAAACACAGCGGCTTTCTTCTTTCGTGAGGGGGTTTGGCACCACGGTATCTTTGTTTCCAGGCGGAACGTTAAAGATGTTAAAAACACACGTCTCGCGAAAATCCTATAGAATTCAACCAATCCGATGACGACTTCGACATTCCTGAAGTGTTTCCACTTTTTTTTTTATCCGATATTCATCAGACGTTTAGCCAACGGTCCGAATGTGGTTGCTAGGGTGTGCTGTACTGTAGTTGTTTCAATGTTGTTGCTAAGGGGATCTAGGTGGTTGCCAGGGTGTACCGGTGGTTGCTAGGGTATTTTTGAGCAGTCTGGTGTGAGAAGAGTGCCTGTGATCTCCCGGTCCATGGGATTTGTCACCTGTTTTATGGTCCAGCAGACCTAGAACCCCTTAATAACAACATAGAAACAACTACAGAACAGTATGCCCTAGCAACCACATATCAATCATCTGGAACATCCTAGCAACTGCCCAGAAACTCCTAGAAACTACACAACAGCCACCAATACACCCTAGCAACCACAAATCAATCATCTGGAACATCCTAGCAACTGCCCAGAAAGTCCTAAAACTATACAACAACCACCAATACACCTTAGCAACCACCAGAACCCCTTAACAACAACATAGAAACAACTACAGTACAGTACGCCCTAGCAACCACATAAGAAACACCCAGAACCCCATAGCAACCACCCGGTACACCCTGGCAACCACCTAGAACCCATTAACAACAACACAGAAACAACTACAGTACACTACATACTAGCAACCACATATCAATCACCTGGAACATCCTAGCAACTGCCCAGAGACTCCTAGAAACAACATAACAACCACCAATACACCTTAGCAACCCCACAGAACCCCTTAACAACAACATAGAAAGAACTACACTGCAGTACAACCTAGCAACCGCATATCAATCATCTGGAACATCCTAGCAACTGCCCAGAGACTCCTAGAAACAACATAACCACCACCAATACACCTTAGCAACCACCAGAGCTTCCTAGCAACCACACAGAACCCCTTAACAACAACATAGAAACAACTACACTACAGTACAACCTAGCAACCGCATATCAATCATCTGGAACATCTTAGCAACTGCCCAAAAACTCCTTGTAACTACATGATAACCACCAATACACCTTAGCAACCACCAGAACCCCTTAACAACAACATTGAAGCAACTACAGTAGAGTCCACCCTAGCAACCACATAAAAAAACATCAGAACCCCCTAGCAATCACATAGAACCCCTTAACAATAACAATGAAAAAACTACACTAAAGTACATCCTAGCAACAACATATCAATCATCTGGAACATCCTAGCAACTGCCCAGAAACTCATAGAAACGACACAACAGCCACCAATACACCCTAGCAACCACATATCAATCATCTGGAACATCCTAGCAACTGCCCAGAAACTCCTAGAAACAACATAACAACCACCAATACACCTTAGCAACCACCCAGAACCCCTTAGCAACAACATATAAACAACCCAGCACACCTTAGCAACCACCCAGAACACATTAGCAGTGTGGCGGTGAGTTTCTTCACATTTTCTTCAGAAAATATACAAATATAGATTGTTTTGTTTTGTTTTTTACAAGATGTAAAGAATCTAAGCAACAACAAACAGGTATCAATCAGCACGATTTTGGTGAATGTCTCAAACTCTCTCAGTTTCTTACTGCAGAAGTTTTGAAGTATCTTCTCCAGAAGCTGCTGAATCACATCAGCCTTCATTTCATCTGCATTGATCTCTGTGAATTATGGGATGGCAGATCTTGTTATGTTTGGCCTACTGTACAGAGTTACAAGGTGAAACTGAATTAGAGCAGCAGAAGTGTCCATGTTAACGCACCTTCCTGCTTCATTATGGTTTTACGGCTGAGTTAATGCACTCGTCTCATATCAGCTATCAGCTTCTGGGAGATGTTGAGTGGAAGCGGCTCCTGAAGAAATGCGCTGTAAGGTAATTACGCTCGCGTGGCGTATAATGGAGTTGGCAGCGCCGGCGTCTGACACACACCTGCTGTGTGTTGTTTGTGTAACTCATTAGACGGACTAAACGCTTCTCTCTTCATCCGTGGAGTAACGGCTGCAATCTGCTGCTGATTTTCCTGCAGTGTGTCTGCTGACAGTTTCTCAAACACGCCGCTGCATTAACTCCGTTTGCTTGACACTTAATACCATGTTTTTTGGCAACAGTAATACTCCCTTACAAAACAGTACTGCAGTGGTCTCACTGTACAGTGATGGTATCGATGGTAATACTATGGTACTTTGAAATACAGGTACCGATATTGTTATCATTTACTAGAATTAAAAATATTAAATATCTTTCTGGTAATTGATTATCAAAGTAAAATAAATAAATAAATAAATAAACAAAAATGTTGCTTTGGTAACTAACAACAACAACAACAAAAAAAAAACAGTAAAATTACTAAAACTGAAATTAATTAAAGCTACATAGAAATATTAAAATATTACATTTACATTTATGCATTTAGCAGACGCTTTCATCCAAAGTTAATTTAAGGCTATATATTTATTTATTTTTTTACAGTATGTGTGTATTACTTAAAATATTAATAATAATATACAATAAAAAGTAAAATAAAACTGCATGGTACATGTATAAAATACTTTTTGGTTATTTTTTGTTTTGAAAAATAACATTAAATAAAAAAAGACAATTATTTATTATTTATTTATTTATTATTTTTGGAATTAAAATTAAAAAGTAAAAATTATTATTAATTATTATTAAAATTATTTGGCAACTAAATTGAATAAAATAAGTTTAAATACTAAAATTACTAAAACTTAAACTGAAATAATAAAAATACTAAATTAGAAATATTAAAAAAATGACAAAAGCACACAACAAAATGATTAAAACCTAAACTAAAATTAGAGTAAAAACTAAAAAATATAATAATAATAATAATAAATAGTAAAATAACACTAAATGGAACGTACAACGTACCATGGTATATCATGGTTTTTCTGGTAAAATGGAAATACCATGTTTTTTAGTCATATACCATGGTAAAAGCATTCATTGAAAAACCTTGGATTGTAAATATGAATAGATTTATCTCTCAGTATGACTGCAGCTGGTCTAGTCTGGGCTGAAGTGGATTAGCTGCTCGGAGATCGATCTGCACCTGAAATCAAAGACCAAATCTGATCACGCCAGAGGACCCGTTTGAAGACGCCCACAGATAAACAGAGCCAGCTCAGTGACCTTTGACCCGCTGGTGGCGTTAAAGAGGAAACATCATTAGGTAAGAGACAATCGGAGCTTAATGCCAGCGCGGAACGCGTCTGCAGACGATTGTGAAAGCAGATAATAATGGGATTGTTTCAGTGAAATGTGTTTCTGCCCTCAACAATGCGGCTCTCAGGAGCAATTAAGAGAAAGAGGCTTTTAAAAGCGACTGGTGCATTTCCATAAAGGGCAAAGCTCTGAAATCACATAAAACACAAGCTAAATGCTTTTTACTGCTCAGTACGGGGGGAAATAAATAAAGAGAGAGATTATATCTCTTCCAGTGATCATAGAGCTGCAGTTAAACACAGATGTCAGGAGCTCACAGCAGATGATACGTTTCACTTTAGTTCAAGCGCTTCGGCTGCATCAAGCATGCTAATTAGGGGTTAATGGAAGATGTTGCAGCGCAAGCGGCGTCTTCCAGGCCTCAGTCGCGTCAATATTTAAACGAGATGCATGATTTAAGGTGGTATAGCGTGTAAACGGCAATCACTGATGAGATTTCAGTAATCACACGGATCACTAACAGAAACTCTGTCAGGACAACAGAGACACAATCAACGGATAAACAGAACGAGAGACAACAAGCCTGCCTCAACACTGACAAGATGAGAGCTCCCAATATTTAAACTGGAAAAAACAAACAAACAAACATTAATTATTAAAAATTACAAATTAAAAAAAAATGAATTCTCACTCAGTATTTAGCTAGTAATTAATAGTTTTTGGTCTTGGTTTTGGTTAAATTTTGTTAATATTAAGTCAATAGTAATATTTGTAAAAATATAATAATAAAAATATAATAAAAATTTTAATATATCATTTTATACATTTTTGTTTTTACTTTTTTTAAATACATAAAAATGAAACAAATTAAGTATACTATTACTACTATTTAGCTACTATTTAGCTGGATTTTAATGCTTCTTTTTGGCCAAAAATTAAATACAAAAATTAAAATATATAAATAAAATAAATAAATATTAACATTTATTAATAATATAAAGATCATAGCAACATTTGTAATAATATATTGATAAATATATATATATATATATATATATATATATATATATATATATATATATATATATATATATATATATTTAAAAAAGTAAAAATTAATACATTATTTTTAATAGTATAAAACTGCAAAAAGTGTTATTCTCACTCAGTATATAGCTGGCTTTTAATAGTCCTAGGCATAAAATGAAATTAAAATAATGTAAATATATAAACTAAATTAATAAATATTAATATTTATTAATAACATAGTTCATATCAATGTGTTAATAATATAGTAATAGAATTAATACAATTTAAATAAAAATAAAACTAAAAAATATTATGTTTTAATTATATAAAGTTTAAATTGATATGTTAAAAATATATTGATAAAAATGTACAAATTAAAAAATAATGTATTAATGAAAATGTATAAAATAAAATTTAAAGGAAATAAAAAACTTGAATTTAAAAATTAAAATGACATGTTAGCTTCCAAATGAAATCAGGAGAATTAGGGTGCTTTCAGAATGTTCTGCATTTCAAGACTAATGAAGCCAAACATGAGTTAAAATAATATAATAATCATATGTGAGCTCAGTGCAGTGCTGGTCTGATCTGATCTAATGAAACTCCATTCAGGGGAATCAAAATATCCGTTCCATTCACTGATAAGCGGCCAAAGTTCCTTCTTCATTACCGGAGGCGTCACTAATCATTCCAGTCCACACACAGCCTGTCCGACCCATAATGCTGTGTGTCTCTCCGGCCTCGTTGAGTGTGAATAACGTACAAGTGCTCTTGTGGAAGTAACACAATCAATGGCTTTCAGCAATAAACGCTGCTGTAACCTTGCATTATCATTAACACACACACACACACACACACTCTCAGCCAATCTGGAGCGGTTCCCCGGCGAGCCGCTGATGAACATGTTTGTTTGGAATTATCCAGCGCTTCTTTTCCAATTTGTCCGTGCTGGGATTAGTGCGGGTCTCGGCGGTCCCGTAACCGGACGCGCTCGCGCCTGTTTATTGATTAACCTTCACATGTAAAGCACGCTGTAAACTGAAGGTGGGCCGCTGGAAATGGGATTTCTGAGAGAGTGAATGATGAATTGTTGCCTGAGGGAAGCGTCTGCTAATAGAGTTAACATGCATTTCAATGCTCACATCACTGATGTGCGTGTAACACCGAGAGGAGAACATGCATGACCTCCATAAACGCATCCGAAGAAGGAAACGAAGCAAAATTAAAAACTAATTAAATAAAACTAAAACATTATAATAAAATCAATAAATCTTTATATTTATTAGTAATACTATATTAATAGTTATTAATTATATATTAATAAAAATAATACATATAAAAATGTAGTAAAAAAAAATATTAAAACTAATTAAAAGTAATATGTATTAGTAGAATATTAAATAAATCAAATGAAAAAAAAATTATTAAAAATATTAAAATAATATTATAAAGCAATTAAAAATAAAAACATATTTCTTTATAGCTTACAATTTAAATCAGGAATTTAATACCCTAATTTTTTTATTTTGTATCTTACATTTAATTTTAATAAAACACAATTATTAAATATTAAGACTTATTAATAATATATTAATGAAAAAGAAATAAAATAGAAAATTTTGTCAGTAAAAATATTAAAATGATATTTAAAAAAATACAATTATAAATTAGCTTCCAAATGAAATCAGGAAATTAATAACCTAACATGTAAATTAAATTTTTACGATATAATTTTTTAAAAATAATTCAGATGTCAGGCCTGGAAAATTTATTACATTTTTTTTTTTTAAATCACATAAATTAGTATTTAAAAAGTGTGAAAAAACCCTGTATATAAAACTGATCAAGGCTTCGTGATCTAATGCTAGAAACCCACTGATCCCTCATTAGACTGAGGATGTTTCTGATTGGCTGGGAATCTGTCCAGCAGCCAATCAGCACTCTCTGCTGAATGAGTGAAGGAAGCATGTGCGCTCTCTGATCTGACCAGCATCAGCCATTGGCTCTGCGCTCGGCCCTCTGGGTAACGGCCAGCGGGACTCTGAGTGCTCTTTATGGGCCGCCGCTGGATCTGGCCGCGCTCCACGGCTCACGGGACACCTGTGCTGATCTTCCTTCTGTACTCCGGTAAAAACAGAGCACATTCAGCCCACAGCAGGACTCTCCATCAGAGAAACACAGAAGACACGCTGAGACTCCGAACCACACCATACAGCTCACCCCATCAATACCTTTACATAACACCTACAACTGCATTATAATTATATCAGATTATTTTGAATCCCAATATCAATTTTATTACTAATACAATTGCACTAAATTATAATTATATTATGAATTAAATAATTGATTTCACTATTGTATATAGATAAACAGAAGACAGAGGTAAGTGTGAAGTATTATTACAATTAAAAATAACCATTTGAATATATTTTGATCATACTAATTTATTATTATAATTAAAGCTGGATTTTATTTGATCTCACACACATTACTGGATCAAAAATACAGTGAAAATTATTAGAATTTAAAAGAACTGTTTTCTATTTGAATTTATTGTAAGATTTAATTTATTCCTGTCAACGCGAAGCTGAATTTAATTTAATCAAATGCATTTTATTTGATCAAAAATACAGTAAAAATATGTAATATATTGTAAAATGTAATTTATTCCTGTGATACAAAGCTGAATTTTCAGCATTATTACTCCACAATTATTACATTGTGATACACTATTATTCAAAAGATTGATGAACGTAAGATTCAAATAATAATTATAATAATACTTTTATTAACCAAGGACGCATTAAATTGATTAAAAGTGACAGTAAAGACATTTATAATGTAACAAAAGATTTCTATTTCCAATAAATGCTGTTCTTTTGAACTTTCTGTTCATCTGTGAATCCTGAAAAATAAAATATATCACGGTTTCCACAAAAATATTCTGTGTTCAACATTGATAATAATCAGAAATGTTTCTTGAGCAGCAAATCATCATATTAGAATGATTTCTGAAGATCATGTGACACTGAAGACTGGAGTAATGATGCTGAAAATACAGCTGCACATCACAGAAATACATTACACTTTAACAGAGATTCACAGAGAAAACAGCTGTTTTACATTCTAATAATATTTCACTATTTTTACTGTATTTTTGATCAAATAAATGCAGTCTTGGTGAGCAGAAGAGACTCTTCCAGAAACAGACGACACAGTTCTGCCTCCAGCAGAGGAATCTCAGCTTTCTGGACGTTCTGATTTGTATCTGGTCTGTAAGCGGATCATTTCCAGACGCTTCCGGACACTCAGAGAGAAACACCGGAGCGATGAAGAAAGAGAAGTTCTGCTCGTTCTTTGATTGGTTCAATAATGAGGTGTTTTTCAGAGTCTCGCAGGAGTCCGTCTCTCTTCCAGCGATCCATCACGGCCTTATTAGCGCTGAACTCTTAACGGGTGGCGTCCAGACGCGGCCCTAACGACGCCTCGTTAGCAGCAGCCGCGTACAGACACAGCTATTATCACTGAAACAATCGCACTCTTCAAAGTGAGTGGAAATAATTGCCTGGAGATGCCTTACGCCTTCACGCACACGTCCATCTGAACAAACACTGGATATTAAAGGAGAAGAAACGCAGAAGATGGTTGGATCGTGGGAAAGTGGGCGTTACCCAGTGTTAAACATTTCAGTATTATACAGAATTATTCAAATTTAATTTGATTGGAATTAAAATGAACTGAAATTCAAAGATATGCCTACAAAGACTTTTAAATAGAGAAGCCAAGTTTGTCAAGAAATCACAAAGATAACTCTTTATAATAAATAACTACATCTTTAAAAATATTTATTTATTTATTAATGTTATATTATACATACATATTTAATCTTTTATATAAATAAAAATGTTTAAATAAAAATAATATTAATGAATAGAGAAATAATATATAATTAAACATTTGAATAAAATATATAAAATTGTTTGTATATATTTCATTAGTATTAATAGTAATTATTATTATGTTTGTTAGTTTGTCGAGAGATAATGGAGATCACACTTTATAATGTAAATAAATTGTAAATATATAAATATAAAAATATACCATAATATTACATATTATATATATATATATATATATATATATATATATATATATAATATTACATATATATACACATATATATATATATATATATATACACATCTATATATATATATATATATATATATATATATATATATCTATATAATATATATATATATATATATATATATACTATATATATATATATATATATAGAGCGAGAGAGAGAGAGAGAGAGAGAGAGAGAGCGTGTATAATATATATACAAACTTTTATATAACTAATAATATTGAAATAATCATATAACGTCAAGAGATAACCGATATATTTTTATAATAATATATCATAAAATAATATGAATAAATAAAAATAATTATATTTAATCATATTAATATATTTTAAATATATAATTAAAAATGTAATATATTATATATTGTAAAAAAATATATATTTTTTTTTCAATAATAATAATAATAATAATAATAATATCATATGATGTTTGTCAAGAGATAATACAGATCACCGTTTATATATTTAAATAGATTCTAAATATATAATCAAATGTTTTAAAAATATTATATATTTATTAAATGTAATATTTTTAATTATTAATATATACAGTGTATACACACACACACACACACCTGCCAGAATGCCATTACCTCTTTCAATTCAATAAAATCCATTTTAAAACTCAAATTCCTGTTTCTGACTGAAATGTAGCCTGTTCTTCAGTTCTTCAGCAGAAGCTGGATTCTGCGGTTGGTTGTGTTTTATAAGCCGGCGCGGGAACACGAGACGATTTAGAGAGACGTGACCCTGCAACAAATCACCTCTCCAACAGGAAAGCAGGGCGTCCCAGCATGCACTGCTGCACTCCTTCAGCTTCATTCTGTTCTAATCAATCCCAGCAAATAGCATCTCAAGCTGAGCGCCATAAAGACATAATGTGTGTCAGAGGCCTGTTTGTAGGTATTGGCGCGAGCAGATATGAGCCATAAATTGATACAGAGCCATAAATGGATATTTAATTAATACGGCGGTGAACAGGGTGAGCGGGAGTTTCATTACACGCGTGTCGAGAGCTTTACCGCCGGCCATAATTCTCCAGAGCCGAGCGAGCGCTGGAATTGAACAGCCTGCCGCTGGGCTCCGTTCGGCTCCGACGGGACGCTCAGACCCAGAAATCAGACGAATTTAACCACCGTCACGTGCCACCAGCGGGTTACAGCGTCTAATTCAATTCGGCCGTATTCTCCCCCACGTCCTGCAGAGATAAAGCAGGTCTGAAAAGATGATTCCCATCCGTTCTCATATAATCCGCCACAATTGGCTCGTAAATACTGGGATTATGATGGAATGATGGGATTGATTTTATCCTTTGTGTTTTTCTACAGCACGCCTCAGTGTCTAATTCTTCAAAGAAATAGTTCATATTTAACTATTACAATATTATTACTATTTTTATTATTATTTCATGAACCAGTGTGGAAGAACACTCTCATTATTACTTCTACTATGCAATAAACTTATTACTATTATTTTAAATGATTTTAAATAAATGTAAAATAATATTTAAATAGCCATTTTCAGAAATGGTATAAAACTGAAATATATAAACCATAAACTAGGTTTTGGAACAGATGTTCATAATGTCAATTACTGAATTATTATTTTTACATTATAACATTTTATTCAATTGATTTCTATTACAATATTATTATTATTATTATTATTATTATTATTATTATTATCTATTTTTATTTAACCAGTGTAGAAGAACAGATTATCTTAATTATAGTAACAACAATAATAATAATTCAATTTTATATATATATATATATATATATATATATATATATATATATATATATATATATATATACATACACACACATATATATATACATATACATATACACATATATATATACATATACATATACACACAAACTCACACACACACACACACAAACTCACACACACACACACAAACTCACACACACACACACAAACTCACACACACTCTCACACACACTCTCACACACACACACACACACACACACACACACACATATACCAGTTCAAACTAAATTCACATTTATGAACTGTAATAGAGTCGATCCTCATATTCAGCTGTCAGCGAGTGAGACGCTCCTCAAGAAACGAGTGGAAACATCTGGGCATAAACACGAGGGGCGTGTCCTGTTCTCAGCCCGATCGCCATGGTGACAGACATCTGGAAACAGGCGAGGGTTCAGAGCCAGTGTGGAAAGTCTCTCTGAAAACTCCTAGAAGACCTGGAGTGTAACGCTGGAGTCTCTTGATACTTTAATGGGGCTCTCTTTCTTTCTCAGTTACACAACTCTAGCTGACATTCAGTGTATGGAAAAGAGTCAGCAACACTGCAGGAAATAAATCTGCTTTTGTGTGACTATTCCTTTTTTTTAAAGCTCTTCAATGGTTCTCTCTCTCTCTCTCTCCTCTCTCTCTCTCTCTCTCTCTCTCTCTCTCTCTCTCTCTCTCTCTCTCTCTCTCTCTCTCTCTCTCTCTCTATATATATATATATGCATGCATATGCTAGAATACATTTTGAAAAAACATTTTTGGTTGTGATCAAATGCGTGCAGCTTTGACATTATTATTATTTATATATTGTGTTAATTGTTATAGGCGTTTTTTTTTATTATTGTTATTATTAAGTACATTTATATAAAAGTGTAATAAAGAATAAAAATATGTAATATTTTATTTATATACTAGAATATATGTGTGGAACTAGAACAGGCTGTCCAGTGAAATCAGGCTTTTTAAGTGCAGCTTTGAGCTTCTCACAAACTGTACCTAATAAAACAGAAAAAGATCATGCATTTGTTTATTTTAAGTGCAAACAAAGGAGGAAAAACACAAAGCAAATGCACCAAATCAAGTTTTTCCCAAACATCTCCTGAATGGTTCACACACAGGCCCAGATCCAATCTCACACGGACCAAACGATTCATCTGATTCATCTGATATAATCTGGGACTGAAGCAATGGAAATTAAGCAGGAATATTATATAAATAAAAGAAATATATATATTTATATATGCATAAATTATTATATTTTTGTTATTATTATATATAGAAATAAATGAATCAATTGTATTATTGTTATTATACCTATTATTATTATTATTTAAATAACTCAATTTATATAAGCTATATATATATATATATATATATATATATATATATATATATATATATATATATATATATATATATATATATATATATATACATAAAATATTATATGTGCACTTAAATGTTGTACAGGCTTTAAATTCATTTGTACAGTTGGTTAAATTTATAAAACATTTCTAAAAACATTAATAATGAATAAATAAGTAAATAAATATTTAAAAAAATAAAAAATATCACATTTATGTTTACTGAATTTGTTAAAATTGCAACTATAATAAATAAAAATTATTAAATACAAAATGTAAGTACACAAATTCTCAAATACAATATTAAACAAAAATGAAAAATCAAATGGGTGAACAAAAAAAGTGTGGTTTTAATAGTGTAAGACACTAATTTTATGCGAGTCTCAGTAGATAAACAGCTAAAGAATCACGTCTGAAAGACAACAAAACATACTTTTACATACGCTCATCTGTCTATAATTACTGAGCAGCGCAGGGGGAAAAGTAGAGAAATTATTAACTTTATGCAAATGAGAGCCGAAAGACAGCAGCCAATCACAGGGGTGCTGGAGATTCAGCCTCATGAATTCAGAGGAGTCTCTTCTGTCTGCGGTGAGCTGAACTCTGACCCGCTGTAATGTAATGAAGTCATTCTGATGCCCCGCTGCTCCCAATTAACCCCGACGACACCTTCACAGCGGCGCACACACAAACACCTGCAGTCCGGGGCATTCTGGGATAATCTGGAGGAACAGACGGTGGTCATGAACCACGCTAAGGCTAACGTTCTTACAGGACTTACAAACGCCAAAAGAAACAAGATCATAAACCACAAATTAAACACTAATGAGAGGAGGAGCACAGCACATCACCATCCAATCATTGGGCGACTGCTGCGAAGCCCCGCCCATCTGAGAGCTCAGCCAGTCATCAGAACTTCTCATCATTCTTCCCATGACTCAAAGTAACATGTTCAGAGGAGCTTTTCCATAAAACATCCAGACGACAGGTTCACACCACAAACTAGAACTGAAGTCACTTCACTTCATATGAATTTACTCTGAAAAACCATAGTGTAAGTGCCATATTTGGATTACACACAGTTTGTGTGCATGCATGTGTGTGTGCGTGTACAAGTGTGAGTGTGTACTGTATGTGTACGACACCTGTGTATGTGTGTGTGTGTGTACGTATGAGCGTGCATGCGTGTGTGTGTGTGTGTGCAAGCATGTATGTGTGCGAGTGAGAGAGTGTGTGTGTGTGTGTGTGTGCGTGTGTGTGAGAGAGTGTGTGTGCATGCATGTATGTGTGTGAGTGAGAGAGTGTGTGTGTGTGTGTGTGTGTGTGAAAGAGAGAGAGAGAGTGTGTGTGCATGTGCGAGTGTGTGGGTGTTTGTGTGCATGTGTGTGTGTGTGTGTGTGTGTAGTGTGTGTGTGTGTGTGTATGTGCATGTGCATACGTGTGTGTGTGCATGTGCGCGTGTGTGTGTGTGTGCGCGTGTGTGTGTGTGCATGTGCGCGTGTGTGTGCGCGTGTGTGTGTGCGTGTGTATGTGTGTGTGTGTGTGTGCGTGTGTGTGTGCGTGTGTGTGTGCGTGTGTGTGTGTGTGTGTGTGTGTGTGTGTGCATGTGCATACGTGTACGTGTACGTGTGAGTGTGCATGCGTGTATGTGTGTGCGTGTGTAAGTGAGTGTGTGTATGTGTGTATGAGTGTGCATCTGCATGTGTGTATGTGTGCGTGTGTGCATGTGTGTGTGTGAGTATGGTCTGCTCGTCATCATGTGGACACTCCTGATGAAAGCCTGTTGTGTTTCTATGAATGTGTCGCTCCGGTGTTCTTGGGTTACTCTTGGTTGCTCCACACACTCAGATCTCCCGTCTGAACTCCGGATCAGTGTGTTGACAGACGAGAGCGGATGTTTATCACACATTCAAACAAATGTGCCGCGCTGTCAGTCAGCGCTTGTGTCTGCCGTTCGGCTGAGATTCAGACGCTCTAAAGGTCGGCGTGAGGCGGTTATCACATGAAAGAGCCGTGCGTCAGGCTGATGAACCGTATCGTGGCTTTATTTATTTGGGAGCAGCTGTGTTTGCCCTGATAACGCGGTGTATTTGAAATATTAATATGCGCGTGAACCCGCCGGGCGTTTGCTGTGAGGGTTAGCGCTGTTATTGCGCTCGGGCGTCTCAGGCAGGCATCAGCATCCCCGCGGCGTTCAGCTCACATTAACAGCCGCTTACTGTGCGTCCGGGTCAATTTGAGCACCAGTTCAGCGTCAGTGTGATGAATAGACCTGCTCACGTCTCTACATGAATCTAAAGCAGATCATTATTTCCTGCGGTGACACTGTTTCTCACTGCCTGGGTTTAATAGAACTGCACTGATGTCAACAACCAGTTACTGAGGCCATGGGAAGATATTAGCTTTGCTCCAAAACTAGTGAACTGACATCATGGGTTTATTCATTTTTAACTAATTAAACAAATATAACAAATATTATAATAATAGTAATAATTCTTATTCTTATTATAAATAATAATAAAATAAATGTAATTAAAAATACATTAAATAATCATTATCATTAGTATTATTAATTATAATAATTAAATAATTACATTTAATAAATAAATGAATTTATTAAATAATAATTATTATTTAGAATATTTTAATAATTGATTACATTTTACTAAACTAGTTAATCAAGTAATAAGTATTATTATTATTATTAGTAGCAGTATTCTTATAGAATGAAATAAATTATTAAATAATTAAATTAAAATGAATAAATAATAATAATGATCATAATAATAATAATAATAATAATAATAATAATAATATGTATTATTACAATATTATAATTACATATTAGACTTTTTTTTATATAATAAGTAATAGTAGTAGTAGCAATGTGCATATTAAAATATTATACAAAAATAAGACAATTCTACTGACTTTCAACTTCTGTTCCAAAATTTTGTGACCTGCCTATAATAGTTACAAAATATTTTAATATTAATTGTAATAATTGTATAATATTATAATGAATTATATATAAAATACATTATTTATTTTAGAATGCTATTTAAGCATAATAATAATAATAATAATATGCTTAAATATTATTTATTTTATTACATTTGTTATTTAAAGAACATTTTTACAAAACAAAAATCTAATTCATTTCAATGCAGCATCACAATGCATTTTAGATAAACCTTTAAATTTCTCATTTTCACAGAAAACTGTAAGCAGCCAGAGTTTGGAGCCGAGTTTGCATGTCTCTGAATAGTGAATACAACTATAACAGGCTTGCAGTACAAGAAATATGTTTTCAGTAATTCCATGTGCTGTTTAACCATAATAGCATGTTTGGTTTTGACACATGAAGTCACACACGTGAGTCTGATCATTAAACAGCATCAGACAGCAGAAATATGGACAGTGGAAAGTATGGCAGAGGTTTGCTGGAGCTCGTGTTCTCCACATTTATTTGTGGCGTGTGGTTATTGACGTGAAAGAGGCTGTTCCTCTCACAGAGGAGCTCTGAAGACATCAGAAGAACGATCAGGAGAAATCACAACAAGCTGCCCCTGACACCAGTTCATCAAACATGATGGGGTTATTTATAATAAATGTGGGTGTGAGAGTGAAAAGCCAATCAGACGTCAGAAGACGAGAGTTCAGTCGTCCACATGACCAGCAGAATCACATTTTAGGACTGAGAAAGCAGTTTTTCACTCTTCAGGAATCAAGCTACCAATGAACAAACTATCTGAACGGCCCACAGTCAGTAACCAAACCTTCCACTTCTGTTTTACAGATTTACTGTCTGTCTAAAGGTTTTAAAGAGCCAAACTGCATCATACATCTGATGCATTATAATTAGATTTAATTAGATTTAATATATATATATATATATATATATATATATATATATATATATATATTTATATATATATATATATATATATATATCAGGGTTTCCGTTGTCCAGTAATTACCGGACATTGGCCGGGAAAAAAATTAAATGTCCGACAAAATTAAATCTCTCCGGTCAAATTGTCAGATTAAAACTGCCTAATAATCCCGGCCCCGCCCCCCTAACACAATCTGAATCAACCGTTTGAAAGTTTTTAAACAACATCGCATGTTGCATTTCAAATAACGGCTATAATATAGACCTAAACCACGAACTATTGAGAGACGTTTCAAATATGGCCAGGCCCAGGCAGACTAGCCTTAAAAGTTTTTTTCAGAGGCCAGACGCGAAGGAGGATACTGAATCAGGAACGCCTGAAGCCTCAGATGTCCAGAGCCAGACAGCTCCGCCACCACCGGAGAAAAAGCCGAAGTGTAGGGCGTATCAGTCGGAATGGAGTGACAAGTTCCCATGGCTAAGATGTGAGGTAGTTGATGGTAACGAAAAAATGTTCTGTTCGCGCTGCGAAAAGGCAGGACGACGCAACGGATTCACAAGAGGGTCGAATAATTTGAGAATGTCTGCTCTCATTGAACATAGTCAGAGCAATGACCATGTTTTAGTAAAAAACAATTGGTTGATTGACGCCAATCGGACGTTCATGTTTTTTTTTCCATCTATTTGAAAGTTAGGCTAATAAACGTTGCATATACGGCCTGATTATGTAATTTTTTTAAATTACATAAACTGCTTTCAGTTTTCCTCAACTTGACTAATTAAGAGGCGATATTTGACCGGTATATCATCAAAATGTCCGGAAAACGAAACCTCTGCCGGTCACTTTGACCGGCACCATTTTTTCCATTTTTCTGAAAAAAACTTTTAAGGCTAGTCTGCCTGGGCCTGGCCATATTTGAAACGTCTCTCAATAGTTCGTGGTTTAGGTCTATATTATAGCCGTTAGGCGTGCGCTTTATTTGAAATGCAACATGCGATGTTGTTTAAAAACTTTCAAACGGTTGATTCAGATTGTGTTAGGGGGGCGGGGCCGGGATTATTAGGCAGTTTTAATCTGACAATTTGACCGGAGAGATTTAATTTTGTCGGACATTTAATTTTTTTCCCGGCCAATGTCCGGTAATTACTGGACAACGGAAACCCTGATATATATATATATATATATATATATATATATATATATATATATATATATATATATATATATATATATATATATATATATATATATATATATATATATATAATGTAATTCTTATGTAAAATAAAACTAAATAATTTATAAATAAATTAAAATGTATTATAAATGTATAATTAATTTATATTTTTTATATAATTATGAGAAATTGTAAACAAATTAATATAAAATCTATCAATCAATATAGCACAGGCAATACAATGCACAATGTATTATAACGTATAATTTATTGGTTTATAAATGTGTTTATAATGCATTAAATTATATTCATTAATCAAATTAATTAAAAAAATTACAGGCTGAACAATTTTTTTTTAATAATTAAAATTATTATCTAATTTAAATAAGTATGTATAAAATTATGTATATAATTGATAAAAAAATAACATTTATAAAATGTATTTGTATTTATTTGTAATAAATTAAATTGCACTTATAAATCAAATTAACCACACACTCAAAAAAAAAATCTCGCAGAATTAAATACTAAATACCAAACCGGCTTCTGTCTGTGGGGCGTTTAATAGTAGGTTTACTGTCAGTGTTAAAGAGTCAAACTGCATCAGATATGTGAGGTCAGTAAAGTCATGAATGACCTTGAGCGTGTGATAACGCACATATGAACTGCTCGGCTGGAGATTTATGGAGCTATTAGCATCTTCCAGCAGGACGGAGGATAAAGAGCAGCAGCAGTGAGTGTGTTACACCTGTTAGCAGAGCTTTCATGTCTCAAGACGGTGTGCTGGTGGAGACACACGATACTCACTGCTTCGACTACATCTCTTCAACAGCACCCACACTAATGACTCCAGCTCGTATTACACACCATGCACAGAGATTTAAACCTTTTATTTTCATTGACAAAGGACGTTATTACCCACACATTTCATAAATGTGCAGATATTTAATTCTCTTTCTCTAGTGTTTATAAATTTCTATCACTATAATAGTCATTTACACTTAATCACAGTAAAGAAATACTAATAGAAGGTTTTTAACTTTTATACAATTTTAAATCAACAAACTAGAGACAAATACTACCATCATAAGTAAATATCTAATTTAATTTATGTATGAATGAATAAATAAACGATTTCTATTAATTTTTATTATATTAGTTAATCAATGTAACCAAAAAATTACAAGCTGTACAAAAATACTACTATCATAATTAGTTCATAATAAATTATTTAACTAATTCATTAAATGTAATGTTTGTTTGTTATTAATTTAAAAATAATGCAGACTGTACTGCAGATTTACTTACAATAAAAAAATACAATAAAATAAATAAAAATATTTGGTTATACAATTCTTATTATTTATTTATGTACTGTATGTATGCATCAATAAACAAAAAAATAAATAGTTTTGTTAACTGTATAAAAAAAAATGTACAAAAATAATACCATCTTAATTAAATACTTTATGTATAATAATACATAAATAAATTACAAATAAATAAAATAATTATAAATGAAATGTATAAACTGCACTGACAAATAAAACTCATTAATTAAATAGATTCTTTTGTGCAAAATGCATTTTCAGATTTTCCCTTTGATTTTGGGGAGAAATATTCCTGGCAGGTGTCATGAGTTTGTGACACGCTCATCTTTCCCAAGCGGCACCTGGATCTGTGACGTGGCTGGGAGGGTGATGCCATTATCGGCACGCTGATGAGAAAGCAGTCGACGGAGATTCAGACCTGCTCCTCTCTCCGCAGTGAAAGTGTGTGAAGCAGGGCGCTCGGTCTGACACCAGCCAAATGAGAAACACCAATATATCCCTCTGGCCTTGACCTCGCTGGACATGAAATAGAATTAAATAGATAAGAGCGGTGAACTACTGCAGGCCGACTGTCACGCTCATATGAGCTTCACGTATTGATTACCACCCAGAACCACTTCTGTGAGGGCCGTCATGGTCAGCGGGGCCACAGGAATCAAGAAAACACCAAGAGCTGCTGTTTCAGAGATCAGAGCGAGAAACGAATGCAGCTCGATGAATCAAACATCGCATTCACGTGCAAACTGCTGTGCACTGCAAAAATGTTCACAGAGAAAACTTCAAAAGGTGCTTGGATTTTTAAGTTTTTCTTTAAGTCTTAATAATTGTAACAGATTCAGTATTCCTCAAAACGGTGAGATGCAAACTCTGAATATGATGCAAACCTGTAATAATTCAATGTTAAATAACACAAATATCCTTTATGTATTTAATCCCATTTTGTCTTTGCTGACCTTTGGTGACCTAATTCAACCATATGAATAAGCAAAACTGATTTTAAACATGATATCTGTGTTTCTTTTAATTGTTGAAGAGTGTTGAACTTTATTCTTCATGCAATCCAGAATGGTTTGAGCTGAGCCTGAATCTACATTTCCTTCAGGCTGACACTCATTCATTTCACTTCTGGCATGAAAGGGATTCTACATTTGCCAAAACTAGAACTTTTTTTATTAAAAACAAACAAGCAAGCCCAGCCCAGATGAGAAAAAGTAAAGCAAAAGTTACATAATGCATTACCTTTCATAAAAAGTAATGCAACTGGTTACTTTTTAAGGGAGTAATGCAACATTGTAATCCATTACCTTTAAAAGCAACTTTACCCAGCACTACTGGAAAATATGCCACAGTTTTTTTTAGGGATGCACCGATATGAAAATTTTGGCTGATACCGATAACCGATAATTCTTTATATATGAAAGACGATAACCGATGTTAGCCGATAAATCTAAATCCAAATTTTTATATAATTTTTGAGAGCCTAATTACAAACAAAGTCTCACCATTAACCCTTTAACTGACAAAGTTAACATTTATCGGCCGATACCGATATGGTGGCAGATATATCATGCATCCCTAGTTTTTTTTTTTTACAGTAATGCATGACTGTCTCAGTTTTCAGAACAACAGAGACTCAATAAACAATGTCACAATAAACATGGAAAATATTTCCACTTGTAAGCTTCCCATTCACAAATCTGAAGTCCAAACTGGTGGATGTTCAACAGTTTTGCTTTACTGAGTAATGAATATAAAACCGTGACCGTGTGTTGAGAAACTAACACAAGACAAGAGACATGTTCAGGAGGCTTTTTTCTTTCTCTAAATGGCTTCTAAATTCTCATTTCTATTTTGTTAATTTAATTTACGGTGAAATTTACTCACATAGAAAAAGATGTTTAAAAACAGCTTAAAAAGGGTCATAAAGAACCTTAAATAAGTTAATTGGGCTCAATGCACTGCTCTGAAATGGAAACAGAGCACAACAGACTCTACAATAAACAATGTCACAATAAAAGGGAAAATATTTTTACTTGTAAGCCTCCTGTCAGAGTTATTACCAATAACTAAAACTAAAACCATTAAATAAAAAAAGATTAATTATTTCAAATAAATGTTAAGTTAAATAAAATACTATTTAATTTGAAGCACTAAAATTAATACAACTAAAAAAAAAAACATTTATTCTAAGTAATTAAAATATTTTTAAGTAAAATAAAATACTACTTTATTTGAAGTACTAAAAATAAATAAAAATATTTTATTTACTTGAAATAAATGTTAAGTAAAATTAAATACGATTTTATTTGAAGTTCTAAAATTAATACAACTAAAATATAAATAAATAACTGACTATTAAAAATGAACAAAACACAACAAAATTACTAAAATTCAAGTGAAAACAGAAAATATGAAAATCTAATCTAATTACTGGCCAATAGTAAATGAATGATACTAAACTAAATGACTCCTGTTCACAAATCTGTTTTTCCCCCCAAGTCTGTTCTCAAGTACTCAAGTCTGACTCTCTCACTCAATTCTTCATCTCTGCAGAACAGATCAGAGGCGTTTAAATCTTCCCATTAAAACCTGTTAAAGTGGCATAGCAGGAGTCTGTCCGACAACGTTTATTAAAGCGACCCTGATCATATGCTGAAATAACGAATCAAAGAGACACAATGCTGCAGAAACTGAAGCCTCAGACTCCATCAAACACATCAGCATGAGTCAGGTCACTCATCATGACATCCAGCTCTAAAGCACCTGATCCTATAAAGCAGTAAAGACTGATGTAGACTCACTGACCTGACGGCAGCCAGGGCTCTGAGGAGGGTTTCTGCTTGGTGTTGATCTGCTCCCAGTCGAAGTCATCGTCTTTGCCTTGACTGTAGCCACAGTCTGTGTAGGATTTCTCCAGGAGACAGTCTTCTGCAGAGAGGAGAGGACACATCAAAACCAGTCACACACCAACATACAGTACATCAGCAGGCCATGTGAAATACCAAGCACGATATGGTGCAAAAGAGGAAAATCATCATACTTATTGACTTAATGCATTACTTTAGTGGACTGAGCAAATAATTGTGAAGAATAATACTAATAATTTTGTTATTAGTAAATGTTGCATTTATGATAAGATTGTGCATAACTGATAACTTAATTGAGAACACTTTTTAAATTAAAATCCTGAATTTGAACTGAGGTTGCAAACAGGATGCAGAATTACAATTTGAATTTTAATGTAACAAAGTAGAGTTTGAATTAACTGGGATGGATGGAGGGAGGGAGGGATGGAGGGATGGATATGGATGGACGGACGGACAGACGGACGGACGATGAAAGGACAGAATGATGGATGGATGGATGGATGGATGGATGGATGGATGGATGATGAAAGGACAGAATGATGGATGGATGGATGATGGACGATGAAAGGACAGAATGATGGATGGATGGATGGATGATGAAAGGACAGAATGATGGATGGATGGATGATGGATGATGGATGGATGGATGATGGATGGATGATGAAAGGACAGAATGATGGATGATGGATGGATGGACGACAGAATGAGGGATGGATGGATGAATGGATGAATGGATGATAAAAGGACAGAATGATGGATTGATGAATGGATGATGGATGGACAACAGAATGATGGATGGTGGATGGATGGATGAATGGATGATAAAAGGACAGAATGGTGGATGGATGATGAAAGGACAAAATGATGGATGGATGGACAGAATGATGGATGGATGAATGGATGATGAAAGGACAGAATGATGGATGGATGGATGGATGGATGGATGGATGGATGGATGGACGGATGGATGGATGATAAAAGGACAGAATGATGGATGGATGATGAAAGGACAAAATGATGGAAAAAATAATAGATAGATAGATAGATAGATAGATAGATAGATAGATAGATAGATAGATAGATAGATAGATAGATAGATAGATAGATAGATAGATAGATAGATAGATAGATAGATGGTCCACTCACACTGAGACTCATTCATTCATTCAGTTGGTGTGAAAAATAATTAAATGTCAATCAGTGGAACTTCTGCATAATCAACACCAGTCAACAGTCACCGCACACCGCTGGAGAACAACATCAGCTTCAGAGTTAGCCAGCGCTCATTTTCATCTGGTGCTACAAACACAAGCACTGTTTACTTTACCAACAACACCACCGTCCCGACCCAGCCGCCAGATTCAACATCCATCACAACCCTTCTCTCAGCGTTCTGATGTTTGCATGACATTTCTGAGCAAGAATCTGTTTTTCCACCATCTTTGTGATGCACACAGCCAGGAGCGGAGGATCTGGCTCAGAATAAGCATGATTGATTTGTGTGAATTTATTTGGGGCCGTCGCAGTCGGGGTTTGAGTGTAATGACTGCGTCTCTCACGTCTGCTCTTTTATTTTGACAGCATGCAACATCTTCTGCTCCCTGATGTGAAAAGCAGACGCCAGATTTTACATGATCAACTACATTTTGTGAACAAACAGCTCATGGTTTGGGTTCATTTGGTGCTGGGACTCCCTTGATCTGAGAGCGTGTCGCTGTCAGGATGACGAGGGCTCAGAGTTCAGATTAGATCACACCCAACATCACGACAACTCCACAGTCATGGGAACGAACACACACTGATCAAACTGTCTGCCAGGTGAAAACTAGCACACACAAACACATACATCTCTTTTTATTCAAACAGCTGGTGTCCAGATGAATGAAGAACACGTTTACTGGTTCTCAGGTATTTCTTCTGACCAAAACCCCTGTAATCTCACCTGTGTCTCCACTAGAGCTCTAACTAACTGGATTACACTAACCAGCAATTTAAGGAAGCCTGTCCAAAAGAAAATAAAAAAAATAAATAAAATAAAATAAATAAAATAAAAAAATAAAAATAAAATATAAAAAAAATAAATAAATATAAAATATAAATAAATAAAAATAAAAATAAAAAAATAAAAAAAAAAACATAAAATAAAATAAAAATAAAATAGATAAAATAAAAAATAAATAAATACATAAATACTAAAATAATAAAAAAATAAAAAGAACTAAAATCTAAAATAACTAAATATAAAATATAAAATATAAAAATACAATAATAAAACTAAACAAAATAAATCATAAATAAAAAATAAATCTCAAACATATTAAAATATAACAATAAAATAATAATAAAAAAAATAAAAAAACAAATAAAATAAAATAAAATATAAAAATTAAAAAAATAAAATAAAAAATAAAATGAAGAAACCCATCCAAGAGTCATTACTGTTAACTAAAAACTAAAACCATAAAAAAATTATTATTTAAATAAATGTTAATTTATAAACAGTTTTAATTTTTGTTGAGTTTAACTTGAAGCACAAAAAAATTTATACTTTAAAGAATTAATTATTAAATAATAAAAAATAAAGCTTAAAACTAAAATGTAAAACTAAATAGACATTAAAAAAGAAAAAAGTCAAAAAGAAAAAGTAAAAAAAAAAAAGTAATTTAATAGCAATTTAGTCAAATGTATATTGTTATATAAATTAAATTATATATTTTAAATTCTAGATTTTTTTTAATGTTTTTTACATAAAGTATTATTAAAGGAAAGAGGAAATTTTGGGGGTAAAATGCGTTAAATCATCAGGAAAATAATGTCATGATGTCTTTTTTTGATGTAAGGGTGAAACATGACGTGAAGATGTTTTCATGACTCATAATTTCTCACAGTATTTTAGTTTATACTAAGCTTTGGGCTTTACGAAACTCTCTTTTGCTGCCCGAAAGGCATTCGATTAGCTCCTCTGTGCAAACAGTCCCAGAATGCCGCTGTGCGCTGGAGGCTCTGCGTGTGTATCTCGACAGAGTCCAGACGTCTGCGGCGCTCGTCTTATTAACTCTGACACGAAAACTGTTTCCACAGGACCTGATGGCACATCAATACTTCAGCCAGAGCCAAGGCTAAACACACACACACACACACACACGTCTGATCATCTCAGCTCACCTTCCCAAACAAACAGAGAAAAAGCCTGCGCTGTTGCTTTAATTGATGCCCGAGCAAACGCTTCATTCCCTCCGACAACTGAGTTCACATGAAAGTCTGTTTTCTCGTCCCGCGATCGATTCACTCTTCTCCAGACTCTTTCTTCTCTCCAAAGGAGAGAACACCAGTACAAAATTTATGTTTTCAATATTTCAGCAGGGCTCTCATGTCTTTTAAGTCCCAACATGTGCTGCATTTTTTAACATTGCAGCCGATGCATGACGCTTCCTCACAAGCGGATTACAGCATCACGTCAATGTTGTATTTTTAATGTGGCACTGATGATAAAACACTGGACCAAAGACCAGTGTGAAGTCAAAGCTGTGTCCATTCATTCATTCATTCAGAAAAGCATTAATTATGCAAATCGTACAGACAATAACTTGAATGCTCTTCTAGAACAAACAAGCTTTCAGTTTCTTAATTAAAATTAATCTTGATTTTTTGAGGGTCATAAAGTCAAAAACATTTTGCAGGTGCAACCACTCATACATCATTAAATTAGAGTCTCATTAAAAAGCTGAAATTCTTCACAAAAATGTTTTGCTTTAAAGTAATATTGATATTTTTTAAAAAATTAAAAACAAAAAATTGACCTTTTTATGGCAAGCCAAGGTTAATTCAGGTTGTCAAAATACTTCAAATCAATTTTGAGAATTTTTATAACAAAATAATAATAATTAAAAAAAAAAAAACATTTTTGGTTAAAACATTTTTAGAGTCATTAAATCAAAACCTGTTGAAAAAAATAATAATAATAAAATGTTAAACAATTAAATAAATAAAACTGAAGAAAAAAACTATACAGTATAGACAGACTACATAGACAAAAAAATTGTAAAATAAATAAATAAATAACTAACAAGAACAAAAACACAAAACTAAATTACTAAAACTTTAATTAAAATTATAATGAAAACCAAAAATATAAAAATAAAATATAAAAATGATAATAAATAATATAAAATAAAAAATGACAAAAATCAACAAAACTAATAAAACTAACTCAATTTTTTGTCATTTTCTTTTGTGTTTGTTTAATTTTTTTAAAATGTCCATTTAATTTTTATTTTAGTCTCAGTTTAGTTTTAGTTTTATTATTTTAAACATTAGTCACTCATGACTAAGACTAGACAGCAGAGTTAATTTAGGATCAGTGAGATACTATGTTATTATATTATAGTTATATATATATTTTCTTATTTTATTATTTTTTTTTCTTGAATGACCTTTTAATTTTTGTATTTTCCATTTTTATTTATTTTAAAGTTTTAGTAATTTTGTATTTATAGTTTTTAAATGTCAATAGGTTTTAGTTCAGCTTTAGTTATTTAAGCACTTGAAGTTAAACAAAAATAAGAAAATATATGAAAATTTATTAAATCAAATAATAAATAATACTTTATTTCAGTTAACATTTTGTATAATTTATTTCATTTAACATTTATTTTATTTAAAATAATGAAAATAGATTGTATTGTTTTAGTTGTAGTTAACTATAATAACCCTGGCTAGTTAGGTTAAGTTTAGGGTGATGTTCACTAGTTTATTTATTTTTGCATTAATATGTAAATGTAACCGCTGCAGACATCAATGCACAAACTCCTCGACCACATCTTTTGCACATCTTGAACCACAACAGGGAACGATTTAGACAAGAAAGAGATACAACAATGAGAAAGTCAGAGGAGAGCATACGATCGCTGCTGGTATTGATGCATTTACAGCTCCTGCAGCTCCTGCTCAATAAATGAAGTAATAACTCGTGCTCGGAAAAGACAGCCGGGCTTCCCCGAACAGCTCAGGAGAACCTCCCAAACCTGCTCCAGCGTGACAGAGCAGAGCGGCAGGAACCTGACGAGCAGAGCGTCTTTGAAATGAAGCCCGCTGGGCTCAACACTAATGGCTCCTAATTGACAGCCAGAGGATCAAAGCAGCAGCCGTGGATCAGATTTTCATAATCCAGAAATAATTTGGGAGAAAAGCCCAGAAGATCTGAGTGTGTGATCACAGGTTCAACACAGAACCGGATCATGAGCTAAACCGGCTTGACCTTCTCAGATTATCTCAGATTTATTATTTCATCTCACATTAATAATTGGTGAAATTAATCCTGTTCAGTTTATAAGTAATGTTTGTTTCAAAAAATATTTGCCCTCAATAGCATGAAAAAACATATGGGATCAGAATCCCGCCAAATGTATTGCAGTCATGGATAAAAAAAAAAAACAAGTGTGAAATTAAATTTAAAAAATAAATTAATCAAAATAAAACATTTACTACAAAATAAAAATGTAAAAAACACAATACAACTGATAAATCTTTAACTAAAATTATTATGAAAACCAAAAATAATTTAAAAATTAAATCTCAAAACTATAATAAATAATATAATAATAGTCATGTGACCATTAACCATCATCAAAAAACCGTGAACATGTCAATGTGTGTTAAATTATTGAAATATTTCAATATTTCAAGTAGGGATGCACCGAAATGAAAATTCTGGGGTGAAAACCGAAACCGAAAATGCTTTGTAATAATCATTTATTGTTTTATTAAATAATATAAAGTAATTTTGTAAGACTTTTTAATTCAACTCAATAATTTGAATGATACTGAATTAAAAAAACACAAGCCAATAAAATCACCACACTTTTATTGTAAGCAACACTATAAAATTGGACAGAAAATATATTAATATTAAATATCAATATTTTATTTTTATTCAGTTCTATGCAACAGAATCTGATATTAAAAAAAATTGTGCGTTTGTGTTTTTGGGAAGTTTGGGAATCCCTGATTTAACAGATCACTATGTGTGTTAATGCAGAGCACTAGTCCATGGTGTTCACTCTATACACATAAATGAAAGAATCAATTCTTCCCATGTGATTCTTTAAAATCTAATTTACAAGTGCTGAAGATTATCTATTAGCAATTACTGCTAACTACCTGGAGACCACCGCTGGACAACATTAGCATCGACCCATCGACAGAAACACCAGTGCATTAGTTATCCAGGAACGAGCCGCCGCGCACACTTAATGAATCACGTTACTGCCGCGACAGAGGAGTTCGCTTTATAACTCAGAGGGTCACGAGTTCAGTAGCGTTCCCATGAGCAGTCAAACTAACATCCTACAGACATACAACGTCATCTGACTGAACTATGATTTACTAGACTGATTTCAGCTTTTAGATCTTAGGCTTTGAGCATCTTAGCAACACCTTTGCTACCGCCCGGGAAAACCATAGCAACCATCCAGACCACCCTAGCATTCTCCTAGCAACCACTATGAAGTCCTTAGCAACCAAAAAAGCAGCCAACCAGACCCTAGCAACCACCCTAAACACCTTAGCAACCTCCTAGCAACCACCCAGACCCACACAGCAACTTCCTAGCAACCACCCAGAACACCTTAGCAACGCCCAAGCCCTAGACACCTCCTAGCAACCACTCAGACACTTGTAGCAACTTCCTAGCAACCACCCAGAACACCTTACCAACACCCAAGCATCCTCCTAGCAACCACTCAGACCCCTGTAGCAACCTCCTAGCAACCACCCAGACCCCCTACCAAGCTCCCAGCAACCACTCAGAACACCTTAGCAACACCCAAGCCCAAGAAACCTCCTAGCAACCACTCAGACCCCTGTAGCAACTTCCTAGCAACCACCCAGACCCTCTAGCAAGCTCCTAGCAACCACCCAGAACACCTTAAAAACACCCAAGCACAAGAAACCTCCTAGCAACCACTCAGACCCCTGTAGCAACTTCCTAGCAACCACCCAGACCCCCTAGCAAGCTCCTAGCAACCACCCAGAACACCTTAGCAACACCCAAGCACAAGAATCCTCCTAGCAACCACTCAGACTCCTGTAGCAACTTCCTAGCAACCACTCAGACCCCCTAGCAAGCTCCTAGCAACCACCCAGAACACCTTAGCAACACCCAAGCACAAGAACCCTCCTAGCAACCACTCAGACTCCTGTAGCAACTTCCTAGCAACCACCCAGAACACCTTAGCAACACCCAAGCCCAAGAAACCTCCTAGCAACCACTCAGACCCCTGTAGCAACTTCCTAGCAACCACCCAGACCCACTAGCAAGCTCCTAGCAACCACCCAGAACACCTTAGCAACACCCAAGCCCAAGAAACCTCCTAGCAACCACTCAGACCCCTGTAGCAACCTCCTAGCAACCACCCAGACCCTCTAGCAAGCTCCTAGCAACCACCCAGAACACCTTAAAAACACCCAAGCACAAGAAACCTCCTAGCAACCACTCAGACCCCGTAGCAACTTCCTAGGAACCACCCAGACCCCTGTAGCAACTCCCTAGCAACCACCCAGAACACCTTAGCAACACCCAAGCCCAAGAAACCTCTTAGCAACCACTCAGACCCCTGTAGCAACTTCCTAGCAACCACCCAGACCCCCTAGCAAGCTCCTAGCAACCACCCAGAACACCTTACAAACACCCAAGCCCAAGAAACCTCCTAGCAACCACTCAGACCCCTGTAGCAACTTCCTAGCAACCACCCAGACCCCCTAGCAAGCTCCTAGCAACCACCCAGAGAACCTTAGCAACACCCAAGCCCAAGAAACCTCCTAGCAACCACAGAGACCCCCTATCGAGCTCCTAGCAACCACCCAAAGCACCTTAGCAACACCCAAGCCCAAGAAACCTCCTAGCAACCACCGAGACCCCCTATCGAGCTCCTAGCAACCACCCAGAGCACCTTAGCAACACCCAAGCCCAAGAAAGCTCCTAGCAACCACCCAGACCCCCTTGCAAGCTCCTAGCCACCTCCTTTAATGTATAATTATTATAAAATGTAAATTTATATAAAATAAGTCAAATGTACTACAAAGGAGTAAAATATAGTATACTATGAAATGTACTATATACTCTCTCTCTCTGTATATATAAAGAGAGAGAATATATATATGTATATGTATATGATTAAACAATATAATTAAACAATTTTATGTACAACTATATACATAAAAAGTTATATAATTAAATTAAACATACCAAATAATAACATAATATGCTATACCATTAAATACACTATAATATAAATAATCATGCTAATGACTACTTTTGGTCTGTAAAAACACATTTGAAGCTGTTATCAGGTGCATTAATGCGGCATGTTGTTCATCAATCATAAACAGGTGTAATACAGCGCTGATGCTGTGAGATAAACTGATTCATCTAAGCTTTGAGGGATTCGTGTGGGGGTTTGTTTTGATGAAAGCTCTGCTGAGATCTTTGTGTTTCGTCTCCTCAGGGCTTGGAGTTCATGAATGACTGAAATAGTGGTGTGAAATTTAAAGCCTACACTCCACCCTCATTGTTTCAGAATAGCGCTCGGCGTTGGCTTGCGTTTGCTTTGCTGCCGTCGGCCGGTGGGTGTTTGCTGGAGTCTCAACATCGCTGTGCATCGAGACATTGCTCCTCTCCGGCGTCTCGAAGGAACGAGACGAACTCTTGCATCAGAGAGGTTAGCGAGCGGAGGAGGAAACACTTCAGCTTCAGGACAAGTTTGAACGACTGACTACTGATACGAGAAACACAGCCATAAATCAGCAGACAAACTAATATATTTAATCACTTGGGAGGATAATATACTACATACTGAAATGAGCTATGAATTGAAGATTAATGAAGAGCTGAAGATTGATTGAATATGAAGAGCTGAATAACCATTAGTCCTGATGGAAAACTGCAAAAGGAATATGAAAGAGAGTCGTAAACAATTTATCCAATCTGGTTCTGATTTCAATCGCACTTAATGATTCTGTTCCCTTGACAATTTCATTAATGATTGATTTAGTACTTCTGACACATCCTAATAATTATTCCTAGTTATGTAATAAACAGAAACAATTCTTGTTTGTTTGTTTCGTGGTTACTAAACGATTTTAATATTATATAGTTAATATTAAAAAATAATAATAATATTGGACGTTCTTTTTTATATTTTTAATAGCATAAAATTAAATATTTTAAATAATATTTAATTTTGCATATTTCAAGTTATTTGCAGTAAATATTTCACGTTTTTTAAACAACAAATAAATAATGCTACTTTTGTATTCACAGTAAAAAGTTTCAATAAAGGGTGATAATGGATCATTTTAAAACAACGTTTAAATATGAATATTTATAAATGTTTTATATTTCTAGTCATATAATATTTAACATTTTAAAATAATATTCATGTCTATATTTAAAAAAATAACAAATAAATTATGGTACTTCTGTAGAAAAAAAGGACATTATATTTAAAAAATCTTTTAATGTTAATATTTAGTAATTTAGTTTTATTTTAAAATAATATTAATCTTTATATTTAATATTTCAAAATGTCATTTTAACAACAAATAAATAATGCTACTTCTGTATTCCCAGTAAAATGTTTCAATAAACATAATTGTTAATATTTAAACGTTTTTTATTTATAATAATATAATAAAGTACTTTTAAATACTTAATTTACAAATATTTGTGATTCAACAACAAATAAATGTTCAAAAAAATTCAATAAAGGACAATATTAATATTTAAAAAAAAATAGTGTTAATATTTAAACATGTTTTAATTAAATTTCAAATCATATAATTTTTTTGTATTTTAAAATATTATTTATTTTTATACTTAATATTTAAAAATATGTCATTTTTAACAACACTACTTTCGAATTCGCAGTAAAAAGTTTGGATGAAAGGAGAGTAGGCAGCAAACTGAACAAGCGTCTAGCGCACACACGTCTGGAGCTCTCAGCTCTTTTTTTATTGTGCGCCGCAACAAACAGGCCCAAACAAATCAACATGTACCACCAACGCGGCTGCGCTTCCGGCCGCCCGGTGGTTCTGCCAGAGAGAGGCATGATGGATGTTTATTTTTGTCTGGACTGATTCACTACGCGGCAGCAGCTCGATATCAGGACGCTCCAGAGATGATTTATTCCTGGCCTGTTCTCATTTGATTAGCCGCGGGCGGCCGACGGGTCCGAGAGAGAAAGAGACGCTGCTGTTCCTGACCTTCCTGCTGAAGAAAGACCTCAGTCTCCCCCTCCCACCTGAGGCAGTGAGACCGTCCATCAAAGCAAACCCACTGGAGTCACCGGGGCGGCGGAGCGAACCAAAGCCGGGGCCGGGGGAGCCACGCTCCTCACACAGACTCCCCGAATTAGGCCCAGTTCGTCCAAAGCTGCCAGCAGCGAGGACTCGGAGGAATAGCCGGCGCTCCAGAAACCGGAGCATTTCCCGTTTGATCTCCGAATCAAGAAGGTAAACAACAACACTAATGAGCTTTCTAGTGTTCTGAAGGGAACTTTCACACGGAAAAACTTCCCGGGGGCTTCAAAAGAGTCGATTGTTTTTTTTTAATTATTTAGAGCAAACATTTTAATTACTTTTAATCATTTTAATTTCATTTAATTATGCAAGACAAACATCTAGGGCTTTTTTGAGGCTGCTGTTGCTGTGGATGTAGTCATTCTTGATCAGGTTTAAAAAGCAGCATGTTCTCTTTAATATAATGAACTAGATCAAGCGCACTACTGAACCACTCAGTTTATGTGCGTTACATAAAAACTTGCATGCATAAATGGAAATAAGCAGCACATTTTGACTTGTGAACATGTAATGCTTTACTAAGAAATTAATTACTGTAATTGAATTACTTTCTTTTGATAAAGTAGGAGATTACTCAATTTTTCATTGTTACATCTGATGTTGACTATATAACACTACAGAACAATTCCATAGTGAATTTAATATCATTAATGTGACATCTAATATTAAAATGCAAGTTTAAAATGTAACCTTCTCAATTTAAATACTATGGTCAGGACAAGAATAATTTATGCAATTTTATACTATTCATTTAGAGTAATTAGTAATAAGTAATAACACTTTTGATGATGTAATGAGTAGGTAGTAATTAATTACCCAACACTGGTGAACATATACTGTATATAGTGCCTGTCAAAAGCTTGAAATAATTATGATTTTTAAATGTTTTAAAAGAAGTCTCTTCTGCTCAACAAGGCTACATTTATTCGATTAAAAATACAGTAAAAACTGAAATATTATTATAATGCAAATCAGATGTTTTCTATATGAATGTCTGTTAAAGTGTAATTTATTTCTGTGATGCGCAGCTGTATTTTCAGCATCATTACTCCAGTCTTCAGTGTCACATGATCTTCAGAAATCATTCTAATATGATGATTTGCAAAAATAGAAGCATTTTCTCTTAAATAAAATAGAAATATTCCAAAAATCTACTGAGAGAATATTTTAATGCAGTATTTAATTATTATTTTTATATAATATTATATATATAATATTATAATTAATATTTTTAAATAACATTTAAATGTTTTAAATATTTAAAAATACAAAATTCTAATAATACAAAATTTAATATTTTTCAATAAAATTCATGTTTTTTTTATTTAAAAGGTTATTTTATTAATATTAATGTTTCTTATTTTAACTACCATTTAAATAACATTTACAAGTTTTAATATTTTAAAATAATGTCCATGTTTATATTAAAAAAAATTGTAATCTTTAACAACCAAAAAAAAAATGCTACTTCTATGTTCTAAGTAAATGTTTCAATAAAGAGCAACATTTTAAAATTTCAAATATTATTTAAAATACTATTAATAACTCTTATTCTGCGTCCTGGTTTTGTGTCTGACCTCAGGACGTCCCGTGACCCGTTTATCCTCTGATGGGAGGAAGTGATGTCGTATGAGTGCCCATCTGTTTTTACCGGCAATATTTAATAGAATTCTGTTCATCGTCTCAGTCTTTAATCAGGAGTTTAAGCTGCCGGCAACGTTTTGGTGATTTGGAGGATTATAGTAGGGATTTATGGAAAGGAAGCTGTTTTCTCTGAAATATCATTATGGCGTGTGAATTATGAACCGGTGAAGTTTAGAGTCGCCCTGTTTCATCCACTTACACTCAATGCAGCACATATTCAGTGTTCTCAGTGTCTAAAATTAATCTACTTCATTAAGACAGAAAAAAAAACCCATCAGATCAAACGTGACTTTAGTAATTAGACTTATGATTATGATAACACAGGTGACAATATCCCACAGATGAACACTAAAGGACAGCCCTTAGCAACCTCCTAGCAACCACCCAGAACACTATAGTTACGGCCTCAAACACTCAGCAACCTTTCAGCAACTATCCACAACACCCTAGCAGCACCCAAGCCCTAGCAACCTCCTACCAACCACCCAGAATACTTTAGCTACCCCTAACAACCACTCAGACCCCCATAGCAACCTCCTACCAACCACCCAGAATACTTTAGCTACCCCTAACAACCACTCAGACCCCCATAGCAACATTCTACCAACCACCCAGAATACCTTAGCTACCCCTAACAACCACTCAGACCCCCATAGCAACCACCCAGAATACCGTAGTTACTGCCTCAAACACCTAGCAACCACCTAGAACACCCTAGCAGCACCCAAGCCCTAGAAACCTAAAGGACAGCCCTTAGCAACCTCCTAGCAACCACCCAGAACACTGTAGTTATGGCCTCAAACACCCAGCAACCATCCACAACACCCTAGCAACCACTTAAACCCCAGTAGCAATCTCCTAGCAACCACCCAGAATGCCTTAGCTACCCCTAAGCCCTAACAACCACTCGGACCCCCATAGCAACCTCCTACCAACCACCCAGAATACTTTAGCTACCCCTAACAACCACTCGGACCCCCATAGCAACCTCATAGCAATCCCCCATATATTCTACTAACCTCCTAGCAACACGCTAAAGGACAGACCTTAGCAACCTCATAGCAACCACCCAGAACACTGTAGTTACTGCCTCAAACACCTTTGCAACCTCCTAGCAACGAGCCAAAACACCTAGCAACCTTTAAGAAATCAACCAGAACACCTTAGCAACCTCCTAGCAACCACCCAGAATGCTTCAGCAACACCCAACCTCCTAGCAACTACCCATAATACCTTAGCAACACCCAAGCCCTAAAAACCACTCTGACGCCCATAGCAACCTCCTAGCAACCACCTATACCTCCTAACAACCACCCAGAACACCTTAGCAACACCCAAGCCCTAATAGCCACTCAGACCCCCATAGCAACCTCCTAGCAACCACCCAGCACACCAAGCAATGTTTCGCACAGGACACAGAGTTCAGAAAACATAAAACATTTGGAGTATAAAAACAAACATTTAAAATATGTGCTAAAACGGATGCATGTCCCAAAATATGACCACACTGGAAAAATCCTACAATACAATTCTTACACAACACAATGGATTTATTATTAGCTGACTGAGGCTTATGAAAATATACATGAATAAAGAGCATGAGTTTTTCCTTTTTGTGGAGAGATTGTTCAAAAATACAATCTGACCAGCCTTCAGCTCAGCGATCTGTTAGAGATCCGGCTTCATACTTCAGCTCTTTGTAAACAGAGCGAAGGTCTTTACAAACCAAACTCTGAGCAAACCTGTGGACGCTCACAGCGCTTCACGCCCTGTTTAGATTACTGCAGTAATATTTACAGAGGGCTGCTGTCCTCACACGACCCGCCGGAGACCAGAGCATCACCTTTCTGAAATATTCAAGGCTTTCAGAGGATGAGAATAAAGAGAATTCCAGCCCAAGCCCAGACAATATCACTCATCCAGCTCTGAGCAACCAGAGAGAATTCATCTCAGCAGGAGACGCTCTTCAAAAACTCCCCGAGACCATCAGTCCTCCAGATCCGGGTGTGAGGAGCCGACCGGAGCTGGTTTACAGCGGTTATTACAGCCGGAGCTTCACACACACACACACACACACACACTCACACACACACACACACACACACTCACACTAAGAGTCTAGAAGGTTCCTCCTCAAACAAGCACAAACATACAAAAAAATCACTTCAGAAATGAGATCCCATTAATATCTCAACTTCTTCTCCTAGAGAACAATGGCATGGAATGGAGAACCAGAAATCTCACTCGCCTGCTTTAGATTTTCAGAAAAAAAAATCTCAACATTATCTTAAACTGTGCTCAAATTTGCACAATTCAAAGTCAGAGATCTCAGTATTAACTCAAACATTTCTCATCATATCATCCGAGCTGCTCTTCACATTTTTTGACACTCAGTAATTAATTTTAGGGTTATATGTAACTAAAACTGAAACTAAAACAATAATAATAATTTAAAATAAAATATTACTTAAAATAAAAAAAAAAAAACTTTCAGCTATTTGTAATATTTCTCATTTTCATTTAGTTTAACTTAATGTACTAAAATAACAAATTGTATATAATAAAAAAAAAACTGAAAAAAAAAAAAAAACTAGAGACATTATCAGAAAATTCAAAAAAAAAAAATGGCTAGAAATGGCTAAAATGACACTAAAATTAAAAGGAAAAATATAAAAATAAAAACTGGATCAAAATATTAGTTAAAATTATAATAGTGTCTCAGTGATCCTAAAATAAGACTGACTAATTCAGGTTTTATTTCAGTTTGTCGTCAAGGCAAATTTTCTACATTTTCCATTTTGTGATGTCCTAAAATAAAACTGATATAAAATTAAGGATAACTTTAAAAAAAAAAAAAAAACGCGCAATAAAATTGCTAAAATATCCCTAAACCTTTACTAAAATTGAAACAGAAAATATAAAAGGAAATGGAGAACACAACAATCTCACTTGTCTGTTTCAGAGTTTCCGAAAAGATCTCAAGTGTGTCTCAAACTGTGCTTAAATTTGCCAGGATATCATAAGCTATCTCAGTAGAATGAATATCTCTCAATATCTCCTTTGGGTCTGTTTTTAACTCTCCTCAGTAATTTTAGAAGGAACGTCTGAACTCAGTGTGATACTGAGCTCAACATACCAGAGAACTTCAGACCTGCTGCTCTGGTGTCAAACGCTGGTCTCAGGAGAAGTCAACATCACTAATGAGGGGACAGTCTGCAGAAGGGATCACAGAGATCTCCTCAAACACTCTGCTCAGCTCTGTCCTCAAGCCAAAACTTCTGCTGTTTAGACCAGAGCTCCTACAGTAGAAGATGAAACCGAAGGGAACTACGGCTCTGGCTCCAGTTCCTCCATCTCTAGCCTCATGTGACTGAATTGCAAATTCAATGCTAATCTGGAGAGTAGCTGTGTCATGAAAGGCTCTCTGTTCCTCCGCTCAGATATGGACAAGAGAAAGCCGGAACTGATCGATGCTCCGTCCGCAATGAAATGATTGCACAGTAATAAGGAAATTGCAGGGAAACGCAGTGTATTTCTTCTGCAAACCTGCGTCCAGCGAGACTCAGAGCGGCGGAGGACAATGCAGGCTTTGTTGGGTTGCCAGGCGGATCGGTGTTGATGCACTGGGAGCTTCGCTTTGTTCCAGAGTGGCTGTATGTGTAAGATTTATGATGCACAGATAGTATCTGTAAAAATGGCAAAATAAATACAAGTGTCGCACACAAAGAGCCTCATTCTTTCAGAGAACAGACGAGGCTGTGATTCAACGACCTCATGAACTCACAGGAGACACAAACTCCACCCACTTTCACTGATTGACAGCAGAGCAGGCCACACAAACCTGTCGTGATTTACAAACCTGCATTTGCAACACAAAAGGGGAAATTTAGCAGAATATTCATTCAACCATATTTGAACTGAGCTCATAAAACACATATATAAAAAAACAGGATATGAGCTAAAACAAAAAACAGATAACTTTTTTTAAACAATTTTGTTATTATGTTTTTATTGTTTTATTGTTTTATATTTTTAAGTATTTTTTTAACTTAATCAAAAGAACTCAGCTGCAGTTTGATTGAGATTAATTGAAATGCACAATGAAAAAACATGATTTTTGAAAATTGCTAAAAATTTAGTTTTTGCAAATGAACATCATATATATATATATATATATATATATATATATATATATATATATATATATATATATATATATATATATATATATAACAAACTATGCAATAGCATGTATAAAGTAAATTATTATATAAATAATATATATATAAGACTAAAATAAGAATATAATATAATAAGAATAAAAAAGATTATATATATATATATATATATATATATATATATATATATATATATATATATATATATATATATAATATATGTGTGTGTGTGTGTGTGTGTGTGTGTGTTTGTGTGTGTAAACTAAAAATACTACATAAAATTCTTATATAAAATAATAATAAATATATTTAAGCATATATAAATAATTATACAAGTATATATAAAATGTATAAAACAATATTAAATAAAGTATAAAAACATTTTTAAAAGTGTACAAAAATTATTTAAAAAAGTTTTAAATAGTATAAAAAGTATAAAATATCTCTATAATTTTTTAAGTCATATAACTCCTATTTCAAAGTGGACAAATTTTGACAAACATTTTCTACTTTCAATTCATTTTAACTGTACTTCCTTGCTTTCAAATTTGATTTGCAATTCTGTTTGCTACCTCAATTCAATTCAAATTCATGAAATTAATCAGAAGTTAGAAGGTATCTTGATTATAAGAGACACAGTTGCGATCCTGGATGCTGATTGGCCAATCTAGTGTTCAAACTCACAACAGTTCTGAAACACATGAAACATAAACCTCACTGAATGAATGTGAGCATCTGCAGGAGCTTCCATGAGCTGTTCATCTGGTGATGTTTCCCACGGCACAGTGACTGCTGGACGCTTCACTATCCAGCGATAAGAGTTCAGCGCGACACACCCAGCGCCCGGCGCAAAACTCCACTTCCTGTCCTCCAGCTGCTCTGATGCTGATAGAAGGAGCGGAGCGCTGATTTACAGAAACATCACTGCACAGGCGGCCTGTGTTTCCTCTCCACTGCTCTCCACGGGCCAGATTCACACACACACACACACACACACACTGAGAACATGCCACAAAACCAGCGCAAATCACACAGCACTGCTGCCAGAACTCACCACGGACCTGTACGAGCTTTAAATCTCAATCGCTTCTCCGACACACAGTCATGAGATCACAGGGAGAGAACAGACTTGTGCTCGAAGCTCAAAGAAAGAGCATGATCTGAGCAATAACATGTTTCTTGCACCAGGGTTGTTATAGATAATAAACTAAAACCATTAAAAAAAAACGTTACTTGAAATATTAATATTTCAATAACTTCAATAACCTTATTTTTTACAATTTATTTCATTATTTTACAACTAATTTTAACACCATAATACCTTAGCAACATCCTAGTAACGACCCAAATACCTTAGCAACCTTTTAGCAACCACCCTTGATACCTTAGCAACCACCCATAATACCTTAGTAACCTCCTAGTAACCACCCATAATACCTTAGCAACCACCCAAATACCTTAGCAACATCCTAGCAACCACCCATACTACCTTAGTAACCACCCATAATACCTTAGCAACCTCTCCTAGAAACCACCCAAATACCTTAGCAACCTCCTAGCAACCACCCATAATACCTTAGTAACCTCCTAGTAACCACACAAATACCTTAGCAACCTCATAGCAATCACCCATAATACCTTAGCAACCACCCAAATACCTTAGCAACCTCCTAGCAACTACCCAGCATATTTAAAAATTTCATTCTTGAAATTAAATATCAAAAAATCAGCTAGTTGCCAAGGCAACATTTCTCATTTGAATTTAACTTTATGTATTAAAATAAACTAAAAATTAAATAAAAATGAATAAACTAATAAAAAAAATTACATACAAAATTACTGGAACTAAAATAAAAATTAAGAAAATAAAATTAAAAACATATAAATTACACTTATTTTTTAAAGTATGAATATAAAAAGCATGTGTTTTTAAGTAGCCTATAAAATGTTACTTATATATAAATATACATATATAAAAGTAAATCAAAAAGTATAAATAATACATAAAAATATATTATATAAAAAACATTAAAAATGTAAAACGTCTAAAAAAGTATAAACTATTAACACTAATTCTTACTACATATAGTAGTGTGTAGTGTAGTTAACTGCTGTCAGAAGAGCTTTACGCTACTAATAATTAAACTGTTTCTACCTTGAGAATCTACAACTTCAAAATGTGCTTCTCCACAGCTCATATTAAATACAGAAATAAATAAATAAAACTCGAGTAACCGTAGATGAGCGAGTGACCGGTGCTCGACGTGTTATTAGGTCATTTCTGGTCATTATTTGGGATGGGTCCCTCAGGACGAGTGCAGCTCCCCTCCCTTCTCCTTTACACATTCTTCCCTGCTTCCTGAAGATACGGCTCCGGGGAGAGCGGCAGGAAAAGGAAAAGCCTGGTGCAGCCGGGCGGAAAATACCAGGCTTGACAAACGGGGGCCACAACATTCGTCATCCTCCACCACCAAAACAAAAGAAAAAGTGCCGCATAAACAAAACGCTGATGAAATTAAAAGTTTGGGCAGAGTAATTAACTGTTTCAGAGTCTAACACTGCTTAATTAATTCCAGGGACTTGTCGAGAGGAACGAAGCGCTGTAACGTAAGTAATAAAGACTGCCAGTGTAATGGACAGACCACAGTGCTGTGATTTACGACCACAGGGACTCTAACTACACGCCAAAGAAATGAAAACGGATGAGAACGCTTAGGATGGTCTGAGCAGATGAATATGTACACGCCATGTTTTCTGATTAAATCTCAGCGCGGTCGGAGTCGGGATTATATTTCCCTAAATCCAGATGATCTTTAAGTGACAGCATGAATTTGAGGGAATAAGATGATCTCGATGCAGCATCTGCACAGAAGGTTATCAGAGTGTTTATACTCATCCGACCGAACAAATACAGCCTAATATTCACTTTCATCACTGTACTGTACATCATGTCACTGGGCATCAGATCCCTCTCCGGGAGAACAAAGAGAGGAAGGCATCTGCACTTCCTGTTGACCATGAACCACCGGGTCTCAGAAATCACTGCCACCCTGAAATATAACTGGCCGCTTGAAAACAGAACGTTAGATACATTCAGTGAAGTTTGAGTGAATTTGAACACTAGACTGACCAATCAGCATCCAGGACTACAGCTGTCTGTCCCTTTTAGGAACAGGATACCTTTTCAGTTCCAGTTCAGTTCTACGATTTGAACTGATCTTGAATCGAGGAGCAAACAGAACTGCCAATCAAACTCTAATTCTAACTCTAATTCTTGAAATTCAATGAAATTAGATGGAACGGTAGATAGATAGAACAACAGAACATTAGAACGATAGATGGATAGAACAATAGATAAAACAACAGAACATTAGAATGATAGATGGATAGAACGATAGATGGATAGAAGGATAGAACAATAGAACGATAGAACAATAGATGGATAGAACAGAATGATAGAATGATAGACGAACGGACGGTTGGAGCAGAATGATGGACGGACGGACAGATGAGAACAATAGAACAATAGATAGAACTAAAGATGGACGGACGGATGAGAACGATAGAACGATAGATAGAACTGAAGATAGATGAATGGATGGAAGGACGGACGGACAGATGGAACAATAGAACGATAAAATGATAGAACTATAGATGGATAGAATGATAGAACAATAGATTGAACTATGGATGGATGGATGGAATGATAGATGGATAGAATGAGATGGATGGATGGATGAAATGATAGACGAACAGAATGATAGATGATAGAACGATAGAAAGAATAACAGAACATTAGAACAATAGAACGATAAAATGATAGAATGATAGAACAATAGATAAAACTAAGGATGGATGGATGGAATGATAGAAAGAATGACAGAACATTAGAACAATTGAATGATAGAATGACAGATGGACAGAAAAATAGATTGGATGGATGGATGGATGGATGGATGGATGGATGGATGGATGGATGGATGGATGGATGGATGGATGGATGGATGGATGGATGGATGGATGGATGGATGGATGGATGGATGGATGGATGGATGGATGGATGGATGGATGGATGGATGGATGGATGGATGGATGGATGGATGGATGGATGGATGGATGGATGGATGGATGGATGGATGGAATGATAGGTGATAGAACGATAGAAAGAATGACAGAACATTAGAACAATAGAATGAAAGAATGATAGAACGATAGATGGATAGAACTAATGATGGATGGATGGATGAAACGACAGACAGACAGACAGACAGACAGACAGACAGACAGACAGACAGATAGATAGATAGATAGAATGGGCGCTAACAGCATTATCTCCGCCAGCGCTCGGCTGTAATTAGCCGTGTTTGGAGAGTGGCAGCAGATGAAGTGTGACGCGGCGATGGCTCACTCGCTGGGATCCGCAGCACTCACACAGCTGGACACGATGAGAAGAGACACGAGCGGTCACATGACTCACGCCACACACACACACACACGGTGAGAAACACACTCCGTCAGCAGGTACTGGAGCGAGAGACCCTCTCCGTCTCCTTCTCTTCACACAGGGCAGACGTGTTTTGGGACGCTGCCGCCGGGGCTCATGTTTCACTCCCCCAACATTTGCTCTCAGCACTGATTTCTATAAATGGAGCATTGATTATGAGCAAAGTTCAGGAAACGCAGCCAAACCTGCTCCACCCTGAGCAAACGCTCCCCAACACCGACACCGACCCAAAACATGCAGAACAGCTGCGCTGCTCGAGTTCAGAAACCTCTCTCACTGATAGTGCAGTGCTTTTATATGCTGATACTGCCATTACTCATCACCACTGCTGCGATTATCAAAACACAGAGGCTGTGATTTCATCACATAAATATCTGAAGCGCAGCACTGTGTTCATTTACACACGAGCAGCTCGTGATCCATCAGTGTCTCAGCATCTCAGAGCAGCTCGATTCACAGCAAATGATCACATGACCTACAGTCTGAGCTGCTTTAACACGCGCTAAACAAGATATAAATCTCCACAAAAAATAAAAAATAATGGTTTGACATTTGAAAATGAAGAAATTATCATTAGAATTTAGCAGCTGCAATGTAAAAAAATAAATTACATAATTTTTTTGTTTGTGAATTTTACAGTGAAACATTACTTACATTTATGTATTTATTTAGCAGATGCCTTTATCCAAAGAATTATGCAAAAGCAATTTGTCAAAGAACAACATTAATATTTACAATAATATTTGTTTTTATTATTTGTTTAAATTTGTTCATTTGGCTATTATCTATTGTTTATTATATTATTAGTTTAATTTTTATTTATTTATTTATTGCCATATTGATATATAAACAAAAAACCTGGCCAAATTTTGCAGAACTACAAACATAGATTTTTTTTTTTAAATCTAATTTTAAAATCGCAGTTTTTTAATCAGAAAAACTGCAATTACATTTCTACACCACTAGTCAAATTTATGCATTTTTACATTAAAAAATACAATAAGCAGCATATTTAGAGTATCTTTTATTTGTTACTTCTGCCTTGATTATTTAACCCTTTAAGTCCAAGGGTCAGTAAAAGCAGCCCTACTGAGCTAACTTCGGTCTCTGCTGGATGTGTCTGAGTAACATCCGTCTTTGATCTGACGCTCTCTCAAAGCTCTTCTCTCTCTGATCCTGCGGTCTGAAGGGCAAAGCAGACGTCGTGAGATCAGCGTGTCGATCTCTTCCCCCTCTGGAACTAGTGACCACCACAAACAAACAATAATTGGAAGCTAATTTAGTAAGCTGTCGCCTGGCTAATTTATGGCCTCCGGGCCACTAAGAATAATTAAGAGGCGTGGCACGAGCTGGAGGCCTTATGACAATAATAAGATCAAACTCATTTACACTGGCTGAAGAAAATATGAGAGCTGTTTACTCCAGCAAAACCAGTTCAAGTCAAACACACTGTAATAAATTGATTTTTCTAACTTAAATTAAATTAAATGATTACTGAAATAAAGAAAATATTTCAGTGTTTGTACTTCAAAATTTTACATTTAATACAATGTTACTTCTTGTTCCTTTGTAACCATGTGTGAAATTCACCAGCAATTTCTGAGTGAAAACTGTTTCAAAGTAAATCCTAAACCAAATTATTTTGAAATTGTGTGTGTGTGAAATTACTCTGGATTAGAAACCATCTAAAACAGAAACTATTGTTTTATTTAATTCATTATCTAAACATAGGCATCACTACATTGTAAAACAATTTTTTATATATTTTGAAGCTGTAAATAAAACAAAGTTTATAGAAGTATGTTTTATAAGAAAATACAATTTCATTTTTCTATTCAGAATTCAACATTTAATTCAGTTATTTGAACATTTACTAGCAATTTCTGAGTAAAATTTGTTTCAAACTAAAACCTAAAACAAATTTTTTCAGTGTGTGAATTTACTCAAATGAAAAAAAAAAAATTTACTATATTATCTAAAATTAGACATAACCTTATTATTAAACTCTAATATTTTTTAAAGTCTAACTACTTCAAAATTTCACTTTTAAATAAAATGTTGCTGCTGTTGTTTTTTTTTTTAATTATAAACTTAAAGATATGAGATATAAACTTGAGATATAAGTTTATATCTCTTAGTAAATTTTCTTAGTAAAAGTTTCAAAGTAAATCCTAAACCAAATGTTTTGCATTGTAGTAACTAAGTCACATGACTTCAAGAATCATGTCTGCAACACCAATTATTTAAAAAAAAAATTTTTTTTACTAAAAATAAAAAAGTAATGAAAATAGTCAAGTTTGCCCTGAAACGCAACAAAACAGCAGAAACCAAACAAAACAAAAATGATGCAGAAACAATTTACATTCAGAAACTCACAATGAGTTAAATGTGAAATTCTGAAGCAGAAAAAAAGAAACAATTTTCTAATAATCTATTTACCACTCTGAGAAATCACTTTTTATTATAATGTACTCTTCCACTTCTTCCTCTCATTCAACAAGCTTGAGTTTGAGTCCAGCAGTGGCTTGGCTGGCAGAGAGAGAAGGATTAGAGGAAGAGAAGAAGGAAAGAGCGAGGGATGAGCGTCTCAGAGGGCCGGCTGACATTTGGCTGGTGTTTGTCTGAAGGAGGTTACGAGAAGCACGGACCGCCTGAAGACTCTGAATGTCAGACGCTCCAGAGACTGTCCTGCAGATCTCCTCCACTCGTTCTGAAGAAACACGCGAGACGACAGCGGCTCACAACATTCTGCATGAGCGAGCGCTGGGAAAGAGCAGGGAACCCGGCCATCATCACACTGACACACGCTACATATTTCATGAGGACAAATTTGCAAACAGAACTTACAACCCACGCCTGAATATTTCATGCAGTCTCGCGCTGCGCTCTCGTGTTTATGGATTCTATACGCCGTTATCAGAGCAGAAATAAAGGGCTTCTGCTGTGTAAATAACCCTCCAACCTCACTTTCACTACACCTGAACAACAGGAGGACATTTACACGCATTAATATTTCATACTGGCATCGAAACTGTGTTTTGCATTTCTATTTTTGGGCATATAAAAAAATGCAAATACATATTTATGAAAAAGAAATCAATACTTTTATTAATCACGGACGCATTAAATTGATCAAAAGTGCCAGTGAAGACATTTATAATGTGACAGAAGATTTCGATTAAAAAACCAAAAAAAAATGCTGTGTTTTGAACTTTCTGTTCATCTGTGAATCCTGACAAATAAAATGCATCAGTTTCCACAAAAATATTCTGTTTCCAACATTGACAATAATCAGAAATGTTTATTGAGCAGCAAATAATTTCTGAAGATCATGTGACACTGAAGACTGGAGTAATGATGCTGAAAATACAGCTGTGCATTTTAAATTGTAATATATTTCATAATTTAACTATTTTTTTTAATCAAATAAATGCAGCCCTCAGTGAGCAGAAGAGTAGGGAAGCTTATTTAATAAAAAAAATTGATAATTGTTTTATCTCACAATTCGGGACTGTGATATACTTCATATATTTTTTAAGTTTATATCTCAATTCTGAGAGAGAGGGAAAAAATAGGATTGCAAGATTTTAACTCGCAATTGCTAGAAAATTAGAATATATAATCACAGTTTAATCTTGCAGTTCTGACAAAAAAAAAAAAAAGTCAGATTTGAGATAAAACGGTATATAGTCAAAATTACCTTTATTTTTTCATTCCATAGCAAAATAAGCTTCCATATTATTGTTAAGTTACAAAGTGAACTCTGTTTTTTTCTTGTGTATACATGCAGACAGGATGCAGAATGAACACACAGGATCTCACAGAAGAGCTGAGGAGCACCGGCTGGACGGAGTGAGGGATGATAGAGATGTCAGGCGTTAAATGGCAGCGAGTGCCCTGCAGCGGAGGTGTTCGGTCCCTCCATGCGCCGCTTGTCTGCTCGGATCCATCACCGTCACAGAGATGCAGCAACCTTTACCCCTCCATCACGCTGCTTTACCCCCCCCTCTCGGGCCCCGGGGCCGTGTCAGAGTCTGCGTATCGCTCAGCATCGGCCCAGAAACCTTCACGCTCATAACCAGCTCCTGAGGCTCCTCCACCGAAACCGCTTCGTCTCCAATCAGCGTCAATACCTTCAGCTCCTCCGGACAGATCTTCCATATTTAATGTGCTGCCGCTGGAGACCCCACTGAGACTGAAGCAGACAATCAGAAGTCACGCCGATCGCTAAAGTTAAGAGACGACCGGCTGTTTCTCGAATCTTAACGTTTTCTCACGTTTAATGGGTCCAGGTCACATTTCACCCTCAAATCAAAGGAAAACATCAAGAAATGATACTTTGTATAAAGGAAATCTGACAAGAACACCTCCAGGTCATATTTCACTCTCAAAAAAAAAATTAAAAAAAACATTGTCATGGAAACAGTGTAAATAAATAAATATTTTTTTTTAGCACAAGGTAATACAATAAGTTTTATAATGTATATTCAAATAATTTATCTTTTTTTTCAGATTAAACAACTGAGAATGACATTTTTGCATCACTGTAATAATTACTATAAAAAGACATATTTTGCATGCTATTTTATGAGGGTTTTTTATTTCAATATCATTTCATGACATTTAAATCATTATGCGTTTAAGGCAATACAACAAAAACATTCATGATGTACAAATAAAAAAAATTATAATTTATTTTTACATTACTTTTATGATAATTAATCATATATATATATATATATATATATATATATATATATATATATATATATATATATATATATATATATATATATATATATATATATATATATGTGTGTGTGTGTGTCATATATAACATGCATCAATTTATCAAAGGCATTTATGCATTTAATTAAATGCATTTTTAATGTCACTAAAATCTAAATGGGCTTAAAAAGGCATTATTTGTCTTCATGCAAAATATAATTTCTTGCAAATTTATTTTCATATGGAGGTGAAATATGCCCTGGCTATGTTCTTGACAGATTTCATGAGATTCATCCCTAAATCTGGACACCAAAATCCCCTCCTGACCTCACCTCAAGACTGATGCGTCTGCCACCTGTCAATCATCTCAGTCTCGTGGATTAAGACGTATCATAAAAGCAAAGAAGCAGGAGGAGATGTTTAAGAGGATAAGCAGAGCAGGCTCGCTGTCTTAATCTGCAAACCACAGCGAGCTTCCCTTGAAGAACACTTACAATAAACTTCCATCTGGGCCTCAGAGATGATATTAATCGAGAGTTTCTGGTAATTGCTTTCCTGATGTCAGATAATACACCAGCATCCGTCTGAAAGCGTCTAATCCTGACCCGCTTTCAATGGAGCCGGAGGACGAGTGAAAGAGCGTCTCATGAATAGCAGATGATTATTCAAAGAGAGTATTTCCATATCATTTCCACTCTAGATGTACTCTAAACAGGGTGAATTACCATGCAGACTCCTAAGAGCCTTTCCTAATGGCGCTGAACACTTCAGTACACACTAAATTTGACCAAATAACGTCATCTGAATTATATCATGCATGGTACATGAATTCTGGAGCATTCTGAATATGATTAATTTTTGTATTTCTGAAAAATAATAAGTAAATGCAGAAAACAAGGACTGAATCACACACAAAAAGACAGAAACTCAAAAGGTTTTCACTATAAACTGCCAAAATAAAAGTTCGGTTTAATTTGAAGAAATTATGACAAAAATAAATTCTTGTTGTACAGCAGAATGCACTTCTCAAAATAATAATAATACATTTTAAGGAATATCACAGTTTTTCTTCCATGTTTTAATTTGAACAGTAAACCTCCCTTGTGTAGAACTTTATTGCCAAAAAATAAAAGGAATTGTAATTTTTTATTTGATTACATTTTAAAAGATTATTTAAAATGTTAATGTTTCATGCCTTCATTTTATTACCACCATTTTTGATAACAAAATTATATTATATAATAAATCCAGAAATATTAACACAGACAACACAGAATTTCTAAAAAAAAAAAAAAAAAATGGCAGGGCCCTATTATTGTAAAAATGTTAATACATTGTTTAATTGTTAAAGATTTATGAATTCGATTGATTAGACATGCTTTTTGATTATTAAAATGTAATTAAATCATTAAAAAATACAAAAACAGAATTTGGGAAAACATAAAACAGATTTCGTAAGGTCATAAAAATTTAATTTTTGTTACATTTTTAATAAATTGTTGCTAAATTGTATTAACTTCAGGATTTCAATGAATTAGACATGATTTCTAATTGTTTAACCATTAAGAAATAAAACCAAATACAGAATTTGGAAAAAATAAATTTTGAGAAAAAAATAAACCGTAATAAATTGTTGTTAATTTGAATAAGTTTCAGGATTTTTGATTAATTAGACGTGCTTTTTGATTTCTAACATTTTATTTAACTATTAAAATGGAATAAAGAGTCTAGAAAAAATTAAAATGGGAAAAAACTGAATTTGGAGAAAAAAATTAAACCAATTTGATGAATGCTGCTGGAGTGCAAAACAGCTGGAACACAAACGCTGCGAGATGATTTTTGATAGGTTTGATCACTCCTAACACTACAAAGAAGCATTTAAACGTGCTCTATTTAAAGCCAAATGTACAATGTTCTCACAATCGCAGTAAAACTGGGAGTATCCACATTTACTGGAAAACGCCTCCTAAAGCATCTCACAACTGGCATTTCAGGGCAGTAACTCACAATGGTGAAATACACGTGGGCAGAAACGCAGTTTTACCTAAACACAGAGAGTCCTACAGCACTGCTGACTTGGATGTTTCCTCACTGAGGTTTATTAAAAAGGAATGTGGAGTTAAAGCCAAGATCCCAACGGGGAACGGACAGCAAACCTCCCCGGTCGAGCTGAAGCAATCCTTCCCAGGAGAAGCAGAAATGATGAAATCCTTCACCTCGAGAACACACACACACACACACACACACACTCGCTCTGATTTGAGCACTGTAATCAATAGGGCGACAAATGAACCTGCACTATTGACTTCAGTTTGTTCATTCATTATTAACGGCTCAGACTAAATGAACTTAAATTGAAGTAGCAGGCGTTTGACAGCCCTAAGCTCCTCATTTAGCATTCAGCAACAAATCTTAATGTGAGGCCCAGTGAAACACAGATACAGCTCCCTAGACGGGGAAGTTTGCCAATTTAGGACACTCGTGCTTATGAACCGAAGTTTGACACTGTTTCCACTCTGGGAAAAATAACTTGAGAAGTTTTCTTTGTGTCTTGAGCTTTCACTCCTATTCTTACTGGTTGCTATTTTAGTATCACTGAGATACTATTATTTTGTATTATTATTTTAGATTAGTTTTGATTTTTATATTTTCAGTTTTCTTTTTTAATATTATATTAAATTTGTTTTTTTTAGTTTATATTTTCCATTTTCATTTTTATTAATATTTAATTTATTATTCTTTTTGTTTTAAATTTTTATTTAAATTTTAGTTACACTTTTAGTAATTTTCTGTGTTTTTGTCATTGTCTTTTTTTTATTAATTTTTTTAGGGCAAGTTAAACTACATGAAAATGAGAAATGCTGCCTTGACAACTAGCTGAAATAAAATAAGTTTAAGTTTTTTATATATTTTAAATATATATTATATTTTTAGTTACATTTTTAGCAATTTTGTTGGGGGGTTTTGTCATTTTTGTTTTTTAAAAAAGTTTTTTTTTATTTTTTTATTTTTTTCAAAAATTTTTAGCTATTTTAGTTAAGTTAAACCAAATGAAAATAAGAAATGTTGCCTTGGCATCTAGCTACAATACAACAAATTACAAAATAAAATTCATATATAAATAAAAAGGTATAAAAAAAAACATTTTGTGTATTTTGGTCATTTTTATTAGTTTCTTTAAACATGTCTATATGGATTTTAATAATAAGTTTAAAAGGTTTAAGTTTTTTATACCCTACTTTTTGTTACTACAGAAGAAATGCTAACTAATTCAATATATAATATGTTTTTTTTTTTCAATGTAGTTAACTATAAAAAACCTGACAGGCTCTTAATGGATATAACATAAGAAACACTGAAATGTGGGTGTCTTGTTTTACAGCCTGTAAATATCCCAGCGATTATGCGTTTAAGAGTTTTCTCTTGCTTATTTTCCAGTGTAGTGTTCCAGCTCACAGAAATCAGGTCACATGGCGCTACTTTCACCGAAGGTTTTCCAATGCATCAGACGCAAATATAATTGGAGCGATCAGCGATACATCAAAAGAAATCCCTGTGGGAATTGCAATGGACTCAAGGTTGGTGTTTCTGGAGAGTTAATTAAGATCTAAGGCTGTTCCTGTGAGTGTTTGGGTGTTTCAAGCCAAACTGAAGAGAAATTCAAGTCAGAATGAAGTTAAGACACTACAGGTGAACAAGGTAACAGATTTAACTAACAGATATCATCACACCTCCCTAGTTGATTGATTACATTAAGAACTGCAAGCATTTTTTGCATTTTCTTAAATGTTATGTTTAAATATGCAAATGTGACATTATCTAATAAAATGCACACTAATTTGCATATATTTCCAAAACATAAATCTGAACCTTGGGAAAAGCCAGGTTTTTGTTTGCTTTTGTTGACATTTTAGAGTTAATGGTTTTTAGAGAAAGGATTTTGGATTTACTAAGAAAATACTGACAACAATGTTTTTATTAATAAAGTATAATATTTATGTATAAATCAGCATGAATGATATATAAACAAACCCCTCAGTAAAAACATTCAGAATATAGATAGGAATAAAACTCTAAGTTTTAGTGTTTGTAAGTGCTGCTGAAGTGGAGATGAAACTCACAGCCTTTAAATGTATGCATTTTCAGCATGTTTTTATGAATAAAATGTTGTATAAATCAGTGTGAATGATATATGAACAAATCTCTCAGTCACATCCTTCAGAATACAGACATGAATAAAACTGCTAAGTTTGGTGTATGTAAGTGTTGCTGAAGTGGAGATTAAAACCTTTAAAGATATGGAATGAATTTGAGATCTACAGACGCAAATAGATAAAATATCCAAAATACACTTTTAAGTGTTTATTTTATTGGAATTTCTTTTCACCAAACTAACATGTTATAAAAAAGGACAAATAGACCAAAATCTCAAAATCGCCCAGTTCATTAAAGACTTTTGCCTTAAGACATCACGCTTAAAAAAAATGAAAGAAAACAATTTGCCAATATGAAAAATAAAACATTTTCCTTTGAATTCATGTATTAATTGGAAAAAGCCAGGTTCAAAATTTTTGTTTGATTTTGTTGCAATGTTAGAGTTCAAGGTTTTTCTAGAGGGGGTTTTGGATTTCTCTTTTTATCACTCCATAAATCAGAATCATAAATCACCATGTTTTAGGGAATAAAATGTTGTATAAATCACTGTAAATGATATATGAACAAACCCCTCAGTAAAAACCTTCAGACTATAGAGAGGAATAAAACTCTAAGTTTTGGTGTTTGTAAGTGCTGCTTAAGTGGAGATTAAAAACTCACAGCCTTTAAATATATGCATTTTCACCATATTTTTGGAAATAAAATGATGTATAAATCAGTGTAAATTATATATAAACAAACCCCTCAGTAAAAACCTTCAGAATATAGAGAGGAATAAAACTCTAAGTTTTGGTGTTTGTAAGAGCTGCTGAAGTGGAGATAAAAACTCTTTTAATTATATGTACTGTAATTGAAATCTACAGACGCAAATAGATCAAACATTCACAAAAATTATTTTATTGCACTTATTGTACATTTATTTTACTGTGAGTTTATTTTATTTACACTTTGTTGCACTAGTCTAAAACAACATGTTATGAAAAGCTAAATGGCCCAAAATCTCAAAATTGAACAGTGTATGAAAAACCTTTTGGCTCTTATGTCTTGCCTTAAAAACTGCAAAAATAAAACCGCTTTCCCTTTGAATTAATGTTAATCCTGGCTTTATTCAATTAATTAATGGTTTAAATTTATGGCATATTAGAGGCTTTTACAGAGGAGATTTTGGGTATGACTTTCTAGTAATCAGAATACGGTGGGTTTCTTTTGTCTGGGCTTCATCGCTGTCAAAGCTGGAAACTGTGAGTGAGAGAGGCAGAAGACGAGATCATGCATCACTCCGCGGATGTCAAACCTGACGGCTAAGCTGCACATGTTCACGCGAGCCGCTGGGAACCTGATGCAAACATTCACAGATGACAGATCCGAGGGCCTGCATGAAAAGATCAGAGGCTGTGGAGGGGTCCCGACCCAGAGAAACACGCAGCAGGTGGTTTGACAGCGTGCCACTATAACACACACACACACACACACACACACACAGACAGAGGCGAATGTCTGTGAAAGGTCAGCGCTGACACGCCGTCTCTCCTGACGGAGACACAATCCAGTACGGTGGCGGATCTGTGCTGTCGGAGGAGTGATATTCCCACAGCTCTCCTGCAGTGAGAAGGTCACACCCGGCCCGAAGCATCCACCGGAGTCCTACTCCTGCTTACCGTCGCTCACAAAGGTCTCATCCCGCGTGAATCTGCCTCTGTATCACCGCCTCGCCTCAAACAATGTCACACACAAACAAACCGCTTCTGAACATTATTAGCTGAGACCGAGCACAGAGCACTAAATCAACACAAGAAACTGAGTTTCCTACGAAACGTTCCTGGTCTTACTGTGAATGATTCGTCGTTCCAAAGAAGAAGAAAAACTTTCATCAAAATGAAATTTTGCTCATGTTTCACTCAGGAATAGATCATATTATGAAAGGTAAATGGGTTGCAAATGCTTTTTCATATTGAGAAAAAACATATGTATATATAATTTAAAGCAGATGCAAAAGATTGACCCATTACAGTTTACAATTTACAATGTTTTTGTTGTTTTTTATTATTAATTAATTATATTATATTAGTATTTTTCACAGTACATTTCAATGATGCATTAAAATGGTAATATATTTTATTTTTATTATTATTATTATTATTATTATTATTAATAATAATGATAATAATAAATATAATATCATACTGTAAAATAAATTTTATTATTATTATTATTATACATCATCTGTTTTTGTGGTTCTTTTTAATGTTTTAATTAATTAATAATAATAATAATAATAATAATAATAATAATAATAATAATAATAATTATAATAATAATAAATACATTACCATTGTAATATGCTATTGAAATGTACTGTGAGATTTTTTTTAATTAATTATTAATAATTACATTTATTTATTATAATATTAAAATTTTTACAGTTGTAAAAAAGTTCTTTTTTAATTTTTTTAACTCATCAAGCCCTGTATTGGCAGAAAAGAATCATGTTCCATAGCGACTTGGTAGACAATGGCTTGCTAGACGCTACAACTATTACTTACGCATTTCTCCACGAGATTTCTGCAGCAGTAAAAGTGGAAACAGAGGATAACGTGGATATGACGCCATTAAAAGTCAACACAAAGCCACAAACCATGTCTTGGTTAAAGTCGCGAATTTCTCTGGATTTACAAATAGTTGGAAACATTTGGGATAATGTAAGAACACAACTGAATAAATTATATAACACTGTCCTAGTGGTTTTTGGATATTTTAATGCAAAAATCTCACATACTGTGCCTTTAAAAGGAAAAGTTTTTAATATGTTCTCAATTACAAAATCTTCTCAAATGCTGTGGCCTTTTGCGACATACAGACTATATTTATTTAATTAAAAATAAGAAAAAATAAAACTGTGGTTGTTTATAAATGCAACAATTGCGATGAGGAACTACTGAAGAACATTTATAGTTCAGAGTAAAGCCAAAGCCAGGACACTAGTATTTGTGCCTGTAATCTCACATACACTGATCCTATAATTACAGCAACTAGAAAGATCCCCTTCCCAGGCTGTCCTGGGCTTCAGGGTCTCTGTGTAAAAGTGCTGACGTGTGATTTTCATGAAGATAAACAGCTGTGTGTTCAGTAATCAGTGCCATTTGGCCAAACACACATATAGACTCAGCAAAACGACACTTGAGCCCTTAAACGCAGATCTCACGAACACAGAAGCTCTAAATGTCCCACTGTCTTTATAATCACAGGGAAAAGAACTCTTGCTCTGCACTGATGAGGGTTCGTCGTGCGCCGTGGCATTCTGAACACTAACTGGTGAGCTCCGCGTCTGTCACACTCGGCTCTCTGTGCAATTTAAGTGTCAGAAAGACGTCAGGCTCGTGGAAACGGATTCCTCCATGACGGGATGACATCATTCCGGCCCACAGGAGGAGATCCGGACCGCCAAACACACAGGTTTAGGGAACATTGACTGCTGCCAAACCACTGACAGACCGAGACAACCCCCCCACACACACACACACACACGTTCCTTTACAGCAATTAGCCGTGTCACAGTTTCATTAAAGCTTCAGCTTGAGCCGGTTCTTTAGAGAGGAGATAATAGCACATCCATCTGTGCTCTTACAGTCAGGCTTTGTTCAGGAAGTGACAGGAACTTGATCTCATGGATACCGAAGCAATTCTCTTGGCATTCGGGGGGAAAGTCGGTGCTGCTCACTACTATTTGAGGTAGCAAACAGGAACTAGAATTTAAATTCAGATATGATTTCAAGACAATAGAATTCAAATGAACTGGAACTCAAAGAAGATCATATAGGAATAAGAAGCAGAAGAGGCTTAAATGAAAAGAATGCCATTACCTGTTGAATTTCTTTGAATTGTAATTTAAGCTTAATAAATTAATAATTAATAATATACTGTATCTAAGTTATATTAAATTCAACTTGATTTTTTTTTATTTGATTAGAATTTAAGTTGAAATTACTTTTACAACCAAGTTGATTGTACTTAATTTTATACTTAATTATCATTTCATTCTTTAATTATTTTATACTTAATGATTATAATTTAAAAGTTTTTAAATTTGAAATACATGGACATTTCTGACAGTTAAAATATTGCAGTAATTTTAATTTTAATAAATGCTATTTTTATTATTGTTATTATTTTAACAATAATATTACCTGTGATGTACTGTGAATATTCTGTGAGAATAAAAATAATACTCTATATGTGTGTGTATAAAATGCATATACAAAATCAAATGCTGATGAATTAAAGTTCAATTCGACATCATAAAATCTGACAAAAACAACTGGTCACTATAAACTCAACAGACCATATTCCGCCATAAAACCAAACAAAAACAGACCATAAAGAGCATCATGGGAAATATAGATTCATATCCTCAAACAGACCGGCAGCATCTATTAAAAGCATTAATCTGCAGATCTCACGCGCTCATGTTCAGCAGGAGTCAGCCGTGAGTTTGGGTCGGAGCGCTCTGGATGTCGGTCAGTTGTTCTGAACGTCTTCATTTCTCGGAGCAGGTTTGTTTGTATGCACGCCGCATTGTTCCCTTCCACGCTTCCTGCTGTTTGCTATTACGGCCCTCCAGTGACTAAAAGCAGCAGCTGAAGAGCCGGTGGCTGGACTCGATTAGCTGCGAGAGACCTTCCCTGTTCAGTTCCAGCGAGTAAACCCTCCGCAGGGGCCGCGCGGGAAAGCAACACTTAAGAATCTGACAACAAACCAAACTGCTTCACTTTAATCCATGTCCCCGGGTGAGAGGAGCTGCAGGTGAACACATGCCCTCATTACTTGCACCACTGCAGTGTGACTGTGGATATATACAGCTGTAAACACCTCGCTGTAACGATAATTACACCTTCAAACCGCCCTGATCTTAAAGTCTCATCATTTATTCTCATAATACACATTACAGGTGTTACGAAAAGTATCTGACATCACTTACACCTTGTGGACATGTAGATATATTAAAGGATATGTGCAGAGTTTTTGAAATCAAATTTAAATGAAACTAAAACTGTATGTTCATACAGAACCCATTCAATCTCAATATAACTCACTGATTATCAGCAAAACTGAGTCGATGCTTAAACATTTAAAACACTACAGACATGCTTAATACATGCATATGTAGTGAAATTATTTTGCATACTAATATATTAATATTTATACACACGAGTTAGAAGTCAAATGATGATGCACTTTGCTAATAATAATAATAGTGTTTTTAAAGAAAAGCCATCACCAGATTATTATATACATAAAACAAACATTACAATAAATTGAAATAAAAAATAATTTGATGAAAAGAAAACAATAAAAAAAATTATACTGCTAAATTCCATTGTATCAAATTGAAGGTCATAAAAAGTCTTAAATAGTATGAAAAAGTATTAGTTATTTCTTAAATTTGACATTTCAAAATAAAAGTAACCCAGTGTATTTTTCTGTTTCTTTCTTTCTTTTTTATTATTTATAGTTTGGTTACACAATAAACTGTTCTTAAGCTTCTTATTAAATACCAGATACAGTTTATTGTAACACATATTTAAAAAAAAAAAAAAGGAGGGAACGGAATAGAAAGAAAGATTTTTGTGCATAATGTGGGACTTTTGATTATAAATGATGTGTAATGCACTCTTATTTTGAAATTTCTAATTTAAGACCACTTAAATTGATAATTAAGACTATTTTAATACTATTTATGACTTTTCATGACCTTAAATTAATGATAAAAACTGAGTTTAAGGACCCTGTATTAAAAAGCTCAGTTTTATCAAGCCCACTTTCAAAGGAATAACACTTTCACAATCAAATCCAATCCCGTCTGACCTTTTTTCCCCTCATTTCAAAGTATAAATGAGTCAGATTCTGGCAGTGAAGGGGGTTGTGGACACAGTTTGATGTTAACTGTAAGGGTGGCTGGATCATGCAGTTTACCGAAGACTGAAGAGGGAGTTGGAGAGTTTGGAATATTTGGACGAGGCCATAATGACCCAGTTTACTTATTCATTCATTTTAAGGAAAGTCTTACAAAACACCCACCCTCTCAAGAGATGGGAACAAATTAGCCATGATGGGATGAAAGCCACAGAACACAACACTCTGTGCTGCATGCTGGGAAACAACATGACGGATAAACCCAAGAGAAGGGCGTCTCCCTGCATGAAGACAACCGACTGCCCTGCTTTAATAACGGCTGGTGCCAATTTATGAGGAAATGAAGCGGTCATTACTGGAGAGAGAGAGAGAGAGAGAGAGAGAGAGAGAGAGAGAGAGAGAGAGAGAGAGACAGAGAGAGACAGAGAGAGACAGAGAGAGAGAGAGAAACGCTTCAAGCGCTCCTGGGAAGATACAGATTTATACACTGCCAGTCAAAAGTGTGGAGGGATTACGATTTTTTTACAGTTTCTGAAAGAAGTTTCTTCTGCTCTCCAAGCCTGCATTTATTTGATCAAAATTACAGTAAAAATTGTGAAATATTATTCTAATGTAAAACAGCAGTTTTCTGTGTGAATCTCTGTTAAAGTGTAATTTATTTCTGTGATGTGCAGCTGTATTTTCAGCATCATTACTCCAGTCTTCAGTGTCACATGATCTTCAGAAATCATTCTAATATGATGATTTACTGCTAGAGAAACATTTCTGATTATTATCAATGTTGAAAACAGTGCTGCACAATATTTTTTTATGCAAATACACTATATTTTTGATGGGGTAAGATAAAAGAAAAAAAAAATCAATACTTTTATTCATCAGGGACGCATTCAATTGATCAAAAGTGCCAGTAAAGACATTTATAATGTGACAGATTTCAATGCTGTTCTTTTAAACTTTCTATTCATCTGTGAATCCTGAAAAATAAAATGCATCACAGTTTCCACAAAAATATTCTGTTTTCAACATTGATAATAATCAGAAATGTTTCTTGAGCAGCAAATCATCATATTAGAATGATTTCTGAAGATCATGATGCTGAAAATACACGGCAATGAATTACATTTTAACAGATATTCACAGAAACCAGCTAGTTTATATTCCAATAATATTTCACTGTTTTTAGTGTATCAAATAAATGCAGCCAAAGTTTTGACCAGTAGGTTAATTAGTATACGATGTGATTCTGGCCGGAATAAAACAGATGTGTTGCACACAAACTAATCTGCATTAATGAGTGCTGAATTGCTCACAAAGGCTTTTATGTGTGCTGATCTCAGAAACACGATCATTCGGTCTCGACTTCCAGGCCGAGTGTGTAAGTGAGCGAGCGCAGCGGCCGTTGTGTTGGTTCAGGCCTCCGAGGCAGCTTTGGGGTCTTTGGCTGTTAATGCAGCGCCCGCGGACAGACCTGCGGCTCTTATCTGCTGCCCGTCCAAATGACCCTCAGTCGGCTTCATCTCGCACATGTTCCTGCAGCATCTCGTCAGCGAGCTTCACCTGGCAGCTCTCAGTTTAGACGTCCTGGAGGGAGACTGCTGCCAGTTCTGTGTCACTTCTGCTCGTCTTCAACTCGACCAGCAAACAAAGCTGCCTGGTTTCTGTGCGATACGCTTCGGTTATTGTCTCGGCTCTGGGACGCTCTGAGAAGTTTGGACAAGAAGTTGGAAGCATCGCCACACAGAATGATTTCCCTTTCTTCAGTGATCTAAACAGGGATTTGCTTAATTTGGCATCTATTGGATTTCCCCAGTAGAGATTTGCCTGGTTTATCATTGAGGAGGGGCTCATCTCATGCTGCTGGCTCCTGAAGCATTACGATAGCGCACAGAAAGGATCTGCTAGACTAACCCTTTGGGAAAAAAACACTAAAACTAATTCTTTGCTCCACTGGGAGGAGCAGCGTAACATCCGTGCTTGGAGAATCCAAAAAAACCTCTCATATAATAATCTGTCTGTTCTGAAACTACAAGATTCACAACACAATCTACAGCTCGGAAACACATGACTAAGATGATGTTAAATTGAGCTAAAATGGCCTAAATAACAGTTCCCTCGAAGTTATGTTCTTCCAGTAACATTACAAGAATGTTATCTTTTAATATCTCAAAACTTTAGCACTAAAACATTATTTAGCCTATACATTGCTCACGAAACGAAGTCACATTTAACATTTTTATTTTTAAATGTTTCAGAACATTCAGAGAAGATTCAAATGTAACATTCCCACAATGTTTCCAAAATGGAATGTTCCTTTAACGTTTTTGGAACATTTAAAAAACTGGACATTCTGAACATTCAGAGAACATTTAAAAATAACATTTTCGTAACTTAATGGGAATGTTACCAAAGCGTTCATGTGTCAGCAGTCATCGTGAATCATGTTTTAAATACTTTTAATGTTAATTTATTAATAGTTAATGGAAAAATCACTATTCTTTCTTTATTTACTCCCGCCTCATATCTTTAAAACCTTTCTCCCTTCTGTGGAAAACAAAAAAACATTGCCTATTCTAAAAAAAAAGGGATTCTATTATTGCAAAGCTCTATATATAAAGTTGAATACATATTATTAAAGTGATATAGACACACACTAAACAGCAAATCTCAGAAGCTTGATTGCGTGTATTGTCGCAAAATATAGCCTAATTTATATTACTGTCCACCTCTAATCTGCTAAACGAGGCAGGAAGACATAAGATGAACCATGATTTTCTGTAAAGCTGCTTTGAAACAATGTGCAGGCATTATACAGATAAATTCAACTCGACTTGAAATGTTTTTTGTCAGTGGGATCCAGTGTTGTTCGTTTGTAAGCGTTATTTATAATATCCTTGTTTGTGTTGCACAGAAGAAAGAAGGAAAGCCATACAGGTTTAGAATGAATAAATGACAGATTTGAACCATCCCATCAATTCCCAAAAGATCAAATCATCTCCCACCCTGCACTGTTTGACTGGAGTATTGCGTTTCATTTGAAGATTTGCCACATCATGAAAGCAGAATGGGTTGCAGAAGTGGTTTCATGTTGACTTAAAGGCCCTCTTCTTCTATATCACACCTGAAGACTGAGCCACAGCCGGAAACGTCTGGTTAACTCGAAGCGTTTTTATAAAGCTATCATCTTAAAGGCCACCCGCTGCGGTTCGCTCTCCTCCTGGTAACACATTTAGCCCCTACAACGCTCAGCTGCTCTAATTTTGAAGAGTTCTTAACCTCACTTAACTTTGCCCACGCCACAAGAGATTCCCCTCCAGTTCCTTCAAACGTCCCTCCTCGTCTGAGCGCGTATAAATGGATGACATACATACAGGGTTTCATCCATCAGGAGCAGATGAAATATGAGGTGTTAAGGAGCAGACCATGTCCTGGGGCGCTTCATAAATCCATATATCCTTCCTGCTCGGAGAACAGTGACAATGACCCAAAAACAGGCACACGGAACAAGTGCCACAAGAAAAGCAGGAGGGAATACTGAAACGGCCACCAAAACGGAGGAAAGGTGCAAACAAAGGGGCTTTTTGTGACTTCTAGCCAGTTGTAAACAAGCGCTCCTGCAGTAACGTCCACTGAACATTTGTTCAAAGTAATAATAATAATCTCGAAATGTTTTAAATGTGACCCGTGCTGGCAAAATGAGTGGGAATGCACACGGGGCTAATTTTGAGCTACAAGCAAAAAAAAAAAAAGAGTTTTCACATAAAATTTGTTCATTAAGCCCTCGTCTAGCGATCTCAATGCTCCAAATAATAATTTTAAATGTTTAATTATCTTTATTTGTACGTTTTCTTAGAGAAGTACCATTTCTCTGCTTGTTTCACACGTTTACAGTTATCTGAAGCGCCACATAAAGATACTTCCGACTGCGCGATCCCGATAAATATACACAGAGTTACAGTATTTAAGTATCCATGAAAACATAATCTGTTGGGTCTTAATTAAGTGAACGTTTGGGGAAAACACCTGATGTGTAACATTATATTAGATCTGTGTATTATAATATCGGCCGCCTCATTAATGTTAATCTAAAAATAAAGAGGGAATCACTCCCTGCTCTTGATTGAACTGCTTTTGTAGTTTTAATAATCAGTTTATTTGTAATTAACAGACTAAAGCGATTTATACATTTGATTACTTGTTTTGTTTTTTGCATCTGTTCTTATTTATAATAAAGATCAGCTAAAATGAGCTATATTGTGATTATTAATGTATTAGTAATTATTATTAAGAAAAGAACTGGAGGAAAAGACGCAGCGCTGCAGGTGATTTTGTTTTGGAACCTTCAGAAAAATTTTAACTCTATTTTAACTCTCTAATTGACTTTCCCTGACTCTATTGACTTCAAACAGGTGTAGCTCAGTAATTTTTCGTCTGATTCCAACAAATCATAAATCATATTAAAGGTCTTTTAATGGAGACATTGTGACTCATTTTGCCAGCACAGGTCACAAATGTTACGACTCGTTTCAGAACATTTAAAAGTAACGTTCCAATAATGTTAGCCAAATGCTAAAATGGAATGTTCCCCTAACGTTCGTATAACCAAGATAAAATGTTTCTAAAACATTTTTAAAACTGGACGTTTTTAAAGATTCAGAAGTAATGTTTTCTTAACGTAAACAACTTAAATAGAATGTTCATTCGAAATTATTCTCAAAACACTGTGCAAAACTGTTATTTATATCTGTTTTTTTTACGTTTGTCTAACATTTTACTACTTGTTTCAGAACATTCAGAGATTATTCAAAAGTAACGTTCCCATAATGTTTCCAAAACAATAACATATAATGTTCCCTTAACGTTCATAAAACAAAGAATAAAATGTTTCTAAAAAACTGTTTTGAACGTTCAGAGAATATTTAAAAATGATGTTTTCATAACTTAATGAGCAACCATTCTTCCAGTAACGTAAATACAACATTATCTGGTCTCTAATAATAATGTTCTTAAAAACGTTAGCACAAACACTTTTTTTTTCCTGAAACGTTTTAGTTCATCTAACATTTTTTAATGTTACGACTAGTTTCAGAACGTTCAGAGAACCAATGATAAAACACAATGCTCCTGTAACATTTGCATGACTAAGAAAAAAACTTTTCTAAATATTTTTTTTTTTAAAACTAGATGTTTTGAACGATAAGAAATATTTCATAACTTTTATTGGGAACGTTACCTACACGTTCTTAGAAATTTCCAATGTAACAAATTCACGTTTGAGGTATGTTTCTCCACATCAAAGCATTTGGTTTTATTCTCAGGATGGGCTAAACTCAAAAAACTGTATAATGCCCAATTAAATATTTACACGCATTTGCCTTTCAGCTGTTATTGGGCACATTTAACAGTCTTTTTTAGGATAGAATCCCCTTCGCCTGCTCCTCCAAAGCCCCTGGAGCCGCTGTAAGCACCCAATTCAAGGTTAAAAAGACACCCAGCGCTGCGAGAGTTCCTCCAGAAGGAGCTTCAATAAGAAATACTAATGCTGCAGTTTTATTTCAGTTCAATATTAATTTTACAAATTACATACATATTTTGCATAATGTTTATTAATGATCCGGCTCCCTTTGGTGAATACCTTTCCGGCGCGCTGCTCCACAGTGAATGCTTGCATCAGCAGCATCTGTGCTTCACTGTTCCTGCGCTCCGCAGATGCTACAGAAAAACTACAGCTCTATTGCAAACATCTAGACAGCCAGCTGCTTCAAAATAAAATCCACAAAGATAGATTCAGGCAAGAGAAACATTAAAAATATGCTTCTGTGCGATGCACATGCTTTGATTTTATTACAATGCAACATCTGCATGCACCGTGCATTTGAGTTTCAACATGTTAACATCAAGCTCTACTGAAGTCTCCTGTGCATTTCCATGAAGTGAGAATTCAAATGCATGATTTTATTGTGTGCAATTCATCAATGCATGTTTCATTTCTTAATTCTTTGAGCTTTCTGGTGATGCATGCAGGACTTCTCCAAACTTACACTCACCTGCATACATTTATGAGTGTTTAGAACATCCGATCATCGACTGATGCACTTACAACCATACAAATGCATTGATTTGAATATAACATCAAATCCTGGACTGAAACTAAGGACTGCACTGGTGGCATCTATCAAACAACATGCACATAACCACAAACAAGCATTTACAGTTAAAAATAGCTGTTACGTTCTTGTATTCATCTTGTGGAAAACTAATTAAGAATGCAATGGGAGGAGGGCAATGTGAAGGCTGTGAGCTGAATACACAGTCTCCAGCCTGATTTTCCTCGTGCGTTTTACTGAGACGTTATTCATGCAGCAGCACGGGACTCTAAACAACATGTGCCATTATTAAAATGGAAAAGGCCTCCATTCTGGCTCTAACTGTTCAGGCATTTCAGGCCGGCGCTCTGAAAGGACAGGTTCAATGTCAGCCCTCAATGATTGGATTATTAATGCAATTAAATCTGCACTCTTACACCGGACTGTGCCTGGACTCAAGAGCAGCAGTTATGTGGAGTGTAAAATTACGGTTGTTGTGCATGTCAAAATAACATGAGCGCAGAGAGCAGGAAAATAAAACAGCCAGCTTGGTTTACCTTGAACCAGACTGAGCGCTTTATGATGGAAACAACATGAAATACAGAAACAGATGCCATACAAGATCCATTTTTGTTTCTTTAGAGAATCTATAAAAGAACAATGATCTTCTTAGTGTTGAGAACATGTTAATAATATAAAGAACCTTTTGTCCAATGCAAAGATCCCATGGATGTTAAAGGTTCTTCATGGAATCTTTATTTTTAAGAGTTCAAGCATTTACTTTCCAATTAAGACAATATAAACTCATGGCAGAATAGAATTGTTTTAGCAAACTCACATTCAAATCTGGCCTTATTTGTACACTTTACACCAGAAAAGACTAAAGTTGCACTGGGATGATCTTTGATTTGGCACACCATGCCTTATCACGAGAGGATGGAACAAAATATGGGAGAAAAAAAAAAAAAAAATTCCAATTTATATTTTTGTTTTAGAAATATTTGTTTTATTTTTGCATTGAAATGCAAACTATAACATGACAAAATATGATTAGAAATCATTAAAAATATGTTTTATTATTAAAAGAAATAAATGTTAAACGTTTTAATATAATATATAATTGGATATAATGTAACATTTGCTTTTGGCCCACGGCCCTCAATCAAGATTAAATTTTCACCCTTCGTATTAAAAACGTCTTTACAAGATGCAATCAGTAATCAATATCCTGTTTTACTCACAAATATGTCAACAGAATGAGATGCACACAGCGTTTCATGTTGACTATAAAGGTTCAAAAGCAGGAAACAGAAGGACAGACCTGAACACTAAAGCACTCAGCAAACATCCCCCGCTCGATGAGGTTCACTATAAACACATGTGAGAAATAATTAGAGTGTCATTAAAAAAACAATTTGCACCGACACGGTCCTCGCGTGCAGCTCAAATATTTACGCCTCCTCTATTTAGCGTCAACATAAATAAATCTCTGGGATTAGCGCCCGGCATCGATGCTTGGCAACAAATGTGGGAGACGAACACACGGAGGAAACTTCTGCTCTCCTGCGCGGCTTTCATCTCTCGCCTCGATGCTGAAGGGGGACAACTTCCTGTCAAAAAAACTAGGGCCGCGTCTACCCTTCAAGAAACAATGGCCTGATCATAATTAGGTCAGGAAAACACAGAAAAGTTCTGCAGTGAAGTTAAACTAGGCCCGGCGAACTGTTAATGAGTCAAACGAGGGCCATTAAAGCTCTGCAGACGCAGGCTGACAGTAATGGAGATATTCGCTTGTGTTCAGACGAACGTTCACCTGCTCGGAGCGAGACGGCGGGCTGAGAGTATCAAACGAGACTCGCTACCAAAAAAGCCTTTGAAATTGGGACAGCACCGGCCCATTGTGGATTAATTAGCTGTGTTTTTGAGCTCGATACCATCACCTACAAAGGGGCTTAACTTCGCCGAACAGCGGCCGTCGTATTATTAGGGTTTAATCACCTAGTGCTTGTTTATTTATGCTCGTAGCGCGATGGTACGAAGCCGCTGGCGGACCACCTGTCCACCTTGTGCACCACAGCAGGCCTGTGTTAGTGGAAGCGGCTGATTCATTAGCTTTTATGCTCGTTTGCAGCCCACCCGAGGATGAGGGAGTTTCATTAGTACAGCGCTGTTTACTCAGCAACTTCCACACTAACAAACAATCCTACACACACACACACACACACACACAATCTACCGGCACATATATGCAGAAAGTGACTGAAATGATTGCAAATGCAACTAAATTTTAACATTTGCTTGTTTTTTCATGGGAACAGATTTGTAATAATGTGTCACTGCATCAGTGTCTCAGCAATGGATGCTCTGCAGTGAATGGGTGCCGTCAGAATGAGAGTCCAAACAGCTGATAAAAACATCACAATAATCCACAAGTAATCCACAGCACTCCAGTCCATCAGTTAACATCTGGAGAAAACAAAAGCTGAAACAAATCCAGCATTAAGACGTTTTTAACTCAAATACATAGAGTCTATAATCCATAATAACACTTCCTCCAGTGAAAAATAATGCTTCTTTTACTTAGTCAATAAAATGTTGACTTTAAAGGTTCAGATGAATTCCTGCTGACGCAGGAACAAAAGCAGGAAACAGAAAGACAAACACGACAACCTGAACACTAAAGTAAACATGAATGGCTAAAGTCTTATGGTTTTATAAATAGACATTAAATTATAAAATAAACAGGCCTAAATATTTGCTAGATGACATTATTAATGTTGTAAACGCATCACAGTCTGTGAAAAGGGTTTGTTGCATCTGTTTGTGTTTTTGTCTCGGCCCATGATGCCTGATTCATGAACAAACGACTCTGAATCAGTCAGTCAAGAAAAACAGAGTAATTTATTAATTTAAAATGATAGCACTTACTGCATCTCTGTTGCTCTTCAACAACTGCAGTAGGTCAGATGTGAGCGTAGATGACTGTGCCTCTATAAAGAGCAACTCTGTGACTTGCCAACTAATACAAAAGGTCATTTGGCTCCTAAACGATTCATGTTAGAGGTCGATGGCTTTCTAGTCATGTTTTAGTCCGTGTGTGTGTGTGTGTGTGTGTGTGTGTTTTGCTGGAATGCGGTCACAGGAAGTCACACACCTCAACACAATCATTTGCAGAGCTCAGACACAACAAACACTGAGAGGCCGGACTGGAATTCTGCACAAGGGCGCAGAAATGCTTTTTGGCAGACGATGGCTAACTATCGCAACTTCGGCCCTTAAAATCAGCTGCCCTCCTTCAGTTAAAACACAGATCTTATTTCAGACTCCCCCGAGTCTTGGAAACATTCCATGAACATGATTCGGACTAATTAAAGGAAACTGACTAACGCAGTCAGTCGGGAAGAAAACACACAGGTGATGCCCGTCACGATGAATGCAAGCTTGTCAACGATGAGAACAATGTGAATCAAACACAATGTGCTGCATGTGACTGAATCCACGGAAGATGCTGTTAACGGCTGTGTGGCTCAGGATATCCTCTGCGTCACCAGTCAAAATAATCTCCATAATGCTCATCCTGCTCAGGGGGCGACGGTCAATGAATCCGAACTGAAAACTGACAATGCTTTCTTTCTCCGAGAGGAGCTTGAGCAATGCAGTTCATCTGATTTCAGCCGTTTTTCTCCGTAAAAATCAATGAGAATATAATAGCAGCTCTGTACATGAAATATTTCAAACTAACTCATGCAAACAAGCAAAAAATCACTCAAATGATTCCATCTTTGCATTCCATTACTTATGTAATACAAGGATCCCAAAGCTTTGCACCAGTTCATTTCAGTTTTTCATCATGCATCTTCATTTGTATTTAAAGCATTCATGTAAACAATCATAACTAAAAAGTAATAATAATAAATATAATATTTTTTTTAATGTTTTATAAAACAAACATATATGGTAATGTTAACTAAATAAATAAATAATAAAAATATGCCTAAAAATAATTCCCGGTTTCATAAGAGTTGGACCCCTAATACAAGCATCTAGGCATCTCATACACTGGATTTTTGTGGGGTTTGTATGATTGTAGGAATCTGGAGTTAATCTCACATCATGTGTGAGCACTGCTGCCCCCATCAGGACACAAAATACAGAATAAACCTACAAAACATCTGCAAAAACCATTCAGTTTACTGAGATTAAAGCTGTGTCAGGTTAAACAATTACGTTATTCTTTAAACATGCATGAAAGTAATGTTTCATTTCATTCAAAGGCATCAAAAAGCCACAGATTGCATTATTTATCCTTCATCTACAAACCGACTCGTTTCAACACTGAAGTCATTGATAAAAACAAATGTAATGCACAGCTGAGGTGGTCGCTCAAAGACTCATGGTTTTCATTAAACACAGATGGGGCTCGTTTACTACACGCACTTTAGGAAAGAAAGAAACAACTTCATAAAGACAGAGAGAAAACGCAGTGAAACACTCTCCTGCAATCTGCATCTTCTGCTTTGCGTTCGAAATGAGATTATAGAAGAACTAAAGATAAAAATAGCACAAAGGCATGCCTCTCTCTCTGTGTTTGAGTCTGTTATCTAGTTAAACACGGTGACTGACGGAACGCAGAAACTAACGGCTCGCTTCTGATAAGAAGCCAAAATGTTCCGTTTTAACGCGGTGTGGTAATACTATGGTACTTTGATATATACTCACCACCGCAGTTTTAAGTCAAAATTAGAACCCCAGCTATTAGAGACATTTTGCAAACGTTCTCGTAAAGTTACGTCCAAAAACGCTGGTTATTCGAGCGTTCTGAAACAAATAGTAACATTTAAAAAACGCATTAAAAATAGGGGATGAGAACATAATTAAAGAACTATTAACGTTAATGGAAGAATGTTTGTTCTTCCTAAGAACGTTACCTATTAGCTGGGATTCCGTAATACATTTACAAAAATAAATAAATAAAATAAAAACATCCATGTTACAATGGCCTCTATTAGCGCAAAACCCAAGCGCAACACATTATCAAAGAATGCTCGTCGGTTATTTATCAGAAGACACAAATGTAACGTTTCCAGAAGAACGAGGCTGGTGTTTCTCGGCAGAAGGCGGATGAGCCTCATCTGTCGGGAGGTTTGGGAAAGTTTGGGCTGTGGCGTCTGAGAGAAATGTAACGCGCTCACTCAGACATCAAACGCGCCGCTGCCGCGAGTAAAGTAACTTTGTAAAGTTTAAAGTTACGCGTCACGGATTCGACGCGTAACGCCCGCCGGAGCGACCGAGGAGAGCCTCCGCGTGAGGAACTTTCAGCGAACGTGTTTGGAAAGAAACAACCGATGGTCTTACCTTGAGATTTGTGAAGCGCTCCGGCTGAGATCCCGAAAATAACGGAGGAGAAGAGAAAAGCCGCTAAAAGTCTCCGATCCATCGCGGGAGTCTCTCGCGAACGCCACCCCGCGCTCCTCTCGCGCCGAACCGAAATTACTCCCGTTTGTCTGAGCAGCGGCGCGCCCGTAGCCCCGTCTGCGTCTTCGCACTAGTTGAACTGTGTCCGTGTGTTCGTTACCGACTTTAGGACCGCCGCCGGAGGGGCGTGACGTCACCGCGTTTTGTGCTCGCGTTCCGTCGGTGGCGTTCTCAGGGTCTCCGCGTAGAGAGACTTTGGTTTAACTGGGGATCTTCCTAAAACCAGTTGCGCTGGAGCGAGCGGATCGAGCCGAACTGAGCCGAACTGAGCCGAAGTTTAGTTCGTAGAGAGCTGTGAGGGTGTGATGCGCAATTACCCAGCGTTACAAATCAGTGTGGATATTCCCCCCAAAAAATCTGAGTGTGCGCACATTGGATCTGAAGCACAGTGTGTGTGTGTGTGTGTGTGTGTGTGTGTGTGACGGCAGGAAACTTACAGGTTTGGGGTCCACAAGGGAGCGCCAGAGGGTCCATCAGAAATTACTTGGAGAAAATATAAAATAAAATTTATGAGCATAATAAAAAAAAACAAATATTGATATAATTGAATGGTTAAAATTTAAATAAATAAATACATTTAGAATAACAGTACCACATTGAGATTAAAAAAAATGTAATGATGTAACTTAAAATCCCAAAAATATTCAGATTATTAAAATGTTTACACTATTATTACTCTTCACACATTAAGAACTGATAATTGAAAGGGAACCACCACCTCCTGAAAGCTTTGTTTTATATAAACTGGGTCTTTGTAAGAAACTATATAGAGCAAATATTAGGATGAGGGTGCATTGCGTGAGGATTATCATATTTGTGTTTATCTTAAAAGACTGAAAAGCTCTGCTTTAAAACAAGGCAGTTTGTTCTTTGTTTAATTTCGCATGAAATGAGCCAGTGCTCTGAGAAAATTAATTTGTTTATAGGTTTTTATGTTTGGTTTTAGTGTAAATGTCTATGATATTACGGTTATATATTCTATTTAATCTCTTTAAAATTTATGGAGACTTCATTGTTAACTGTCATATTACCAGCTACAGTTTATTTTAATCCATTTTAATTTTATTTTATATTTTATTTTTATCCATTTAAATAAAAAAAATGTAAAAAAAATAATTGTGACAAGTTGCCCCGCCCTGATGTCTCTCCAGAATACTCCAGAGAAGCCCTTGACTCCGGTCTGAATGTAAATGTATGTCAGTGTGCTTAAACATCCGGTCCGGACCCTCAGCCCACAGCATGCGTGACCCCTGACCCCTGACCTCTGACCCCTGACCCCTGAGGCTCAGTGCTGTCCTGTCTTCACACACCAATGATGGAATCATCTCTATTCCTATTTTTAGACGAATAATGAGCAAATAAAGTCTTATTTCAACATGGTTATTTGCATGCAGTTTTGTACATAAATATAAAATGTACACAGGAATTAATTTAAAACTTAATTTTGCATTATTTTTGTGTTTTAATGACTTTATTTGTAATTTTATGACAGGGTGGAAAAACAGCAGCAGTAGAAAAACAAACTTAATCTTAAAGAAAAAGATAAAAGGATGGCAAAGATAATAATAAAATCTTTATATTCTTTCATAACCTGCTGCTGACCGCAACACTCTCCCTTTATAAACATCTCTCTGGATGAGACCCTCACACACATGCGCAGATTACAGACACTTCTGCTCCTGATTAGTTAGAGATTCACAGACAGAGACGTTCAGAATAACTGCAGTAATATCTCCAGATGAACTCTTACTGGACTGAAGCAGCTCAGCTTTACTTGATTCTCCATCAATCATGTTTTAGAGTCTCAAATCTGATCATCAGGATCTTTTGAGGAGCGTTTGTTTCCAGAAGCTTTACTTTCACTGTTCCTCAGCGGAGGAATGATCTTCACAAGCCTCCAGAACATCTCACATCTTCTGAGGAGCCTTTATTTCTTCATCTCTCAGTCACTGCGTTATATGTCTGGATCATTTCAGTCTCATCTCATTACTGGAGATATAGAGCGACCGCTGATATTTAGATCAGTATCTGCTGCACTGTTGTAAAGATCTCACTGATTTAGATCAGAATTCATCATATAAATATCAGCATCTGCAACAAATTCATATTTTTGCTCAGTATGAGTCTCTGAATAAAATTGAGCTGTTTTTTCCTCCATATTCTCATTATATTCTCATATTAGTTGAATATGTTTGAGTATGAGAGACTGTATGTGAGGGTGAAACAGGACTGATGTGCTCAGAATGAGCCTCTTTTGGGGATCTGGAGAGTAGAACCTCATAAATGCCTCTGTATTTAGAGGAGCAGGGTCTGCAAACATGTTTCATTCAGAACAAATGCACGGCTCATATTCAGACCGAGACCTTGAGCCGAAGCAAACAAACACGGCTTTGAAAAGCTTCCAGCTGTATGTGGTTCACGCCGCGGGTCTCCAGCCTCAGTTTGGGAAAGTTTTCTGTTAAACAAGCTTATTAAATTTAAAGCTGGCACGGTGATTGAATTTCATCTGTGTTTCGGATGTCGAGACCTCAGCGGCGGAAACTCTGTTCCTCCAAACCACTGCCTCCTTTGTGTGCGTTTATGAGGAAGGACACGTTCTGAGCAAACGCTAATGTTTGTGAACGCAGTTCTTGTAGATGATATCGACTCACTGAAGTGCTAAAGCAACAGGAGCAGCCAGATATATCGTGATGTTTGATAGATAACCTCACAGCGTTTCCTTAACAAAGTACAACTCAAACACACTTAAACACACTCCTCAAACTCAGCTGTGTGTCTCACGCTGGCAATTCACAGCAGATGCATTGACTTCCAGGGAAATATACGGAAATGTAAGAGAAACTGATAAACATCCAAATGTCTCTGATTACAACATACCTTTATCATCATCATCATGTTTTCACATGAACAAAGAGCATGAGTACAGATATATACAGTATACTGAAAAACAAATTAGTGTGGAAATTTCAGTTAAACGTCAAATTAAACATGAAATTGTAGAATTGTGTAGAAATACTGAAACAGTGTTTTCTTGTGAAACACTCCAGTGATCAGTTTTATTTACAACTTCAAAAAAAATTACAGTATATATATATATATATATATATATATAAACATCTGTAAAAAATCTGAAAACATTAGAGTTTTAAATGTTAACAATTTTGTTGTTTTTGTCATTTTTATTATTTTTATTTAATTTAGTTAAATTAAACAAAAATGGGGGGAAAAAACATGGGAAATAAAAAAAAAGCTTATTTTTAATATTAGATTATAAATTTTATATCATATATTTATATATATACTTATATATTATATTATATTTATATTATATTTTATTTCAGATAATGTTTATTTAGTTTCAAGTAAGAAATCAAGAATGTACTTGATTATTTTCGTAATTAATTATAAAGAAATTTTGAAGCAGAAAGGCTGAAATATTTTTTTCTAGTAAAAAATAAAAACAAAAACAATTTTTTTCCTTACTGCCAGGACATTTTCTCCTAACTTTCATGACATTTTATTTAACCCTAAAACACAACAAAATACAATGCATAACCCTTCGTATTAAAACAGTACATACATGCATATATATATATATATATACGTTTTTCCAGTGAGGTTCTTAAGCTATGTGTTTGATTTTAACAGGCTCTTTGAAATGTGTTTTAAAGCACTTTGTGGAAATACAGCAGGAAACCTGCAGCCGATTATTACTGTACATGGAGCAGAAGTTGTTCAAGGCTGTTGTGCAGATGAGAATACGTCCCTCACATCTATTCACGGATAAAACGAAGGGCCATATCAAGTCTGATTGAAAGTATAGAGAAATGAAGGACTCTGTGCTGCTCAAAAAGCATTTTCTTTTCAAAATGACAGATTTTAATTTCCAAAGACACGTTGAGGATTGAGGATGTTTTGATCAGGTTCACAGATATTCAATTAAGAGCTTTTTTCCCCTCATCAGAGGAAGCTCAAGATGTTCCTGCTTTACCAGGATTTTATAGAGATTGATTTTACGAAGGACAATCAGAGAAAGGGCTCATGGGAAATCAATGTCTGCCGTTTATAAAGCATTCCTGGTGTTATATGTTCTCTCACAGAGACGCAGCGGCTCATGATGGCATTCTTCATCTCAACTGCTCTGAATAGAAAATATTTGTATTAATATTTAGAATTACATTTTATTTTTGTTTACACTTTTCACTATGATTATGGTTAGATAGATAGATAGATAGATAGATAGATAGATAGATAGATAGATAGATAGATAGACAGACAGACAGATAGATAGATAGATAGATAGATAGATAGAACGATAGATAGATAGATAGATAGATAGATAGATAGATAGATAGATAGATAGATAGATAGATAGATAGATAGATACGATAGATAGATAGATAGATAGATAGATAGATAGATAGATAGATAGATAGATAGATAGATAGATAGATAGATAGATAGATAGACGATAGATAGAACGATAGATAGATACGATAGATAGATAGATAGATAGATAGATACGATAGATAGATAGAACGATAGATAGATAGATAGATAGATAGATAGATAGATAGATAGATAGATAGAACGATAGATAGATAGATAGATAGATAGATAGATAGATAGATAGATAGATAGATAGATAGATAGATAGATAGATAGATAGATAGATAGATAGATAGATAGATAGATAGATAGATAGATAGATAGATAGATAGATAGAAGATAGATAGATAGATAGATAGATAGATAGATAGATAGATAGATAGATAGATAGATAGATAGATAGATAGATAGATAGATAGATAGATAGATAGATAGATAGATAGATAGATAGATAGATAGATAGATAGATAGAACGATAGATAGATAGATAGATAGATAGATAGATAGATAGACAGACAGACAGACAGACAGACAGACAGATAGATAGATAGATAGATAGATAGATAGATAGAACGATAGATAGATAGATAGATAGATAGATAGATAGATAGATAGATAGATAGATAGATAGATAGATAGATAGATAGATAGATAGATAGAACGATAGATAGATAGATAGATAGATAGATAGATAGATAGATAGATAGATAGATAGATAGATAGATAGAACGATAGATAGATAGAACGATAGATAGATAGATAGATAGATAGATAGATAGATAGATAGATAGATAGATAGATAGAACGATAGATAGATAGATAGATAGATAGATAGATAGATAGATAGATAGATAGATAGATAGATAGATAGATAGATAGATAGATAGATAGATAGATAGAACGATAGATAGATAGATAGATAGATAGATAGATAGATAGATAGATAGATAGATAGATAGATAGACGTGTTCACCACTAGAGGGCAGATCCTCGCTCAGTTCGTGAACACTAGTGTGTTGCTAATGAACAGATATAGACATTCACAATGCATATCTAGGGAAGAAACAGAACAAAAATGTTAATGACATCATCGCACACTTATGGACGAATAAGAGATTATTGTCCAATCACCAACACAAACTCTTTTAAAACTTACTGTTTCAATACACTCTTAAAAATGAAGGGTTCACACTAAGACAATCATGGTTCTTTTGAGAACTGATCAGTGAAAGCTTCTTTGAGGAAACAAAAATGGTTCTTCTATTGCATCGCTGTGACCTTCCAGAAATGTTATTTTCAGGAGTGAAGAGCAGTGTGAAGGTGATTGTTTGAGGCCGGATGAACTGTTTACCTGATCAATGAATGACAAGTTGTTTCAAATCAATACTTTACAAACGATTGCATCTATGTTTATTTCCAGTGTTTCCTTCCCAGCTAAAGGAGAACGTTCTCAGAACTGGTCTTTAATAATGTTCTCAAAACCAAAGTACAAAAACATCATTTAAACATCATTCATGGATGTTTGTTTCAATGTAACTGCTTTATTTAGAATGTTCAGAGAATATTTAAAAGTAACGTTCTCATATAGTGTTTGTAAAATTGTAGACTGAAATGTTTCCTTAACATTCACATAACCGAGAAAAAAAAAAGTTTTTAAAAACTGGATGTTTTGAGCATTGAGAGAGCCTTCAGAAATAATGTTTTCATCACTTATTTGGCAAAATGTGCTTAGAACAGATTTTTGTGTTCCTGCAGCAGAGCTGGTACAGAGGAACAAAAGGCGAGCAGCTCCAAGTCTCCTGTGTCCAAAATCCAGAATGAGCCTGACAAAGACAAACTAGTTTAATCAGCATCCAAGAAGAACGAGATGAGGAAATTGGAAAAAGAGTCGAGCCAAAAGCATCTCCGTCCTGCACGCAAACAAGCCAACCAGTCTGAAATCAGCCTGCATGCTTTCATAGAGAGCACGGGCCGTGTTATCTAGAGAAACACACACACACATGCACTCACTCCTCATTAGTTACACTGTCATCTTCCAGTGCAATTAATGCAACAGTTGAATCGGATGGACTGCAGTGTAATACGGTCTGATAGGAGACGCCTCTGAATGTGTCCGGGCCTGAAGCGCTTATTCACACAGGGTGCACGAGCGCGTGGGACGCTCAAGGGTTCGTTTAGGTACACGTAGAAATGGTAGTGGGAGTTTCCGGTTAGAGAAACGGGAGCAAGAGAGCAGGTCCCAGTTGAAGGTTTTATTTGAATTATCCTTGCAAGTTTGTGTGTGCGTGTGTGGTCTACAATAAACAGAGAAAACAGAATACAATATAAAATTTGTAATATAAACAATAATATGGCTAGCATGAAGAAATGAACATTACACACAGCAGCAGTGACAGTAAATAACAGTATCAATTATCAGGTAATAAAGGCATTCAGGTTGCATTTAAATAGCTGCATTACTTGGCAAAGTGTTTATCATTTAAATATGTACCGTAAACAGGTGTACCATTTTAGCTTATAAATCTAAATTACACAGTAGAACATTCACAGTTAGGCAGTATTGAACGAGTGTCAACATTTGACTTAGCATAGACTTAGTCAGCCTGCAACTCACGAAAATTATACAATATATTCAAGTCATTATTTGAACTTGTAAAGTTTACAGGTGACAATAACAGAATGAAAATGTATTTTAGTTTGACTAACATAAAATATAAAACGTATAACTTACTTTTTAATCAATCACTCACAGAAGAAACAAACATGCAGTAGTCCCTTTTCTTGCACAATGAACAAGTCAGTCACTCCACTCATACATATAGACTGCCTCCTGATACTTGTCCGGGCATGTCTTGACTTGTTCAGGCTTTCCCAAACATTAAAAGGGTTATAAACACAAAGATACCTCTGGGTGGCGTCGTTGGGCTTTCATACATTGCCGCCCCCAAATGTCTCTCTGGACATTTGAACATGGTAGTAAGCCCTACTTAAGTGGTGGGACTGGACCTGTCATCATCCTCAAGTTTGGGAAGTGGGATTAGGCGAGCCACTGGTCTGACATAAGTTCGGTCCTGAACCTGAACTGCAACTGTCCTTATCCGTCCGTCAGGTCCAGGGAAGGTGCGGGTCACCTTGCCCATTAGCCAGAGGGCTCGTGGAAGTTGAGGGTCCATGATGAGCACTACCTGGTCTACCCTGAGCTGGTCGTTGTCCTTTTGCCACTTTTGTCTTTCCTGGAGAGTTGGCAGGTAGAAATGAATAAATCTGGCCCAGAATTGGTCCGCAAGTACCTGACTATGTCTCCATCTCCTGGTTCCTAGAAGATTGCTGGAGTCATACATCACTTGTGGGAGGGAGGAATCGTGGCGTCCCATGAGCAGGATGCTAGGTGTGATTGGGTCCGAATCTGCGATATCGGATGATACATAGCCTAAAGGCTTGGCATTCATTATGCCCTCAACTTCAGTAAGAACAGTGCGGAGGACTGTTTCAGGGACTGTCTGTTCCTTTAGAATGACTTTCAAGGCTTGTTTCACTGATTTTACTTCCCTCTCCCAAATACCACCAAAATGTGGAGCGCTGGGAGGAATAAATCTGAAGGAGATTTTCTGTTCAGCTAATTGCTCTTTAAGTTGGGGTACCATAGCTTCATATGCCTCTTTAATCTCTCTGTTCCCTCCAGTAAAGTTGGTGCCATTATCTGAAAAGAGCTCAAAGGGCTTGCCTCTTCTAGCAATAAATCTCCGTAGAGACATCAAGAAGGCATCAGTGTCCAGACTCTCAAGTAGATCCAGATGGAGGCATCGGGTGGTCATACATTTGAAGACTATTCCCCATCTCTTTTCCGTTCGTCGTCCTATTTTTACTATGAATGGTCCAAAACAGTCCATTCCAGTGGAATAGAAGGGGGGCTTGTAAAGCCTAAGACGAGCTGGTGGGAGATCTGCCATCATAGGGATCTTGGGTTGGGCACGCCACTTTTGACATTCTATACACGCAAGTTGATGCGTTTTGATAGCTGCTCTGCCTCTCAAAATCCAATAGTGACGTCTGAGCTCTGCAAGGACTCGTTCTGGCCCAGGGTGAAGGAGATTGGCATCATATTCCTTAATAAGGAGTTTGGTTATTTGTTGATGGGGGTCGAGAACTATGGGATGTAGAGCATTAAGGTCTATGTGTTCAGCATGACGTAGTCTCCCTCCGACCCTAATTAGCCCAGCACCTTCATCATATTCAGGAGACAGGGACACTAACCGACTATTGGATGGTAAGGGTCGGTGTGATGAGAGAGCCTTGACCTCCTCTGGAAATGAATTTCTTTGGGCTTGTTGAAGGAGGAGCCGCTCTGCTTCAAAATAATGCTCGGCTTCATCTGTCTGAGTGGAAGGCTGAGCCGCCCCGTGTAGGTACGCCACTTTGGCCTTTACCAAGTCCTTCCATGTGTTATACTCAGTTGCGTCTGGGAGTTGGACATCAAGACTAGTACATTGGTGAAGGCAGAGTGTGGATTTCTTAAATTCAGTATCTGGTTCTGGGTCAACAGCCGGCATGGTTGGCCAGGAGGCTTCTGATTGATGCAAGAAGTCTGGTCCATTAGCCCAGCGACATGATTGTGTCAACTCTTTTAAGGATTTTCCACGGGTTATGTCATCTGCTGCATTATTTCCTGAATCCACATACTTCCAGGAATTGATGTCTGTGAGGGACTGAATTTCAGCAACTCGAGTTCCTACGAAGACCTTATACCTGCACGAGTCAGACAGCAGCCAGTGAAGGACGGTGGTAGAATCTGACCAGAGGATGACTTGCCTGATGGTGACTGTGAGCTCCCTTTGGAGGACTTTGGCCATCTGCGCCCCAGTAAGTGCTGCACTCAGTTCAAGCCGTGGCATGGACATTTGTTTCCTGGGTGCTACACGTGAACGAGCCAACATGAATGAAATGTGTATACGGCCATTCTTGTCTTCTGTGCGTAGATATGATACTGAGCCATATGCTCTTTCAGATGCATCACAGAAGATGTGCAGGTCTCTGGTGCACGTTTCCTCATGTACTTGAAATGGAGTGTAGCATCTGGGAATCTCTAGCTGTTCCAAATTGGGCAGTTCCTGTAACCAAGTTTGCCATCTGTTTTGTAGGCTGTCAGACTCAATAGGGTCATCCCATCCCAGATGAATTTTCCACAGGTCTTGAACAAGTATCTTAGCCTGGGTGGTAAACGGAATTATGTACCCGAGAGGGTCATACTGTGATGCTAATACTTTGTAGATATTTCTCAAAGTTGGTTTGAAACATTCTACTTGGCGAGGTCTGTATCCTAAAGAATCACGGAGACAGTTCCATCGCAATCCAAGTGTGCCCTCCAGAAGATCTGGGCTCTTTTGGGATAACCATAGCTCACTGCTTTGTGACCTTGCTTCTGTTGGAAGGTGTTCAATTGCTTCAGGTTTGTTACTGGCCCACTGGCGAAGATTGAACCCTCCAGTAAGCAGCAATTGCCGTAGGCCATCTACAAGAGCTCTGGCTTTATCTGTTGATTGTGTACTTTGAAGACAATTGTCTACATAGAATGATTCGGAGACTGATTTGGCTAGAGTGGGGTCAGTTTCACTGTTGTCTTGGGCTACTTGTTGCAGTGCATATATAGCACAACAAGGACTGCACGTTGTGCCAAAAGGCAGGACCTGCCACTCATAGATCTTTGGCTTCTCAGTCCTATTCATGTTTCTCCACAGGAAGCGCAGGATCGCCTTATCATCTGGCAGTAGGCGAACTTGGTGAAACATACCTTTTACATCTGCGCTCACGGCCACGGTGTGCTGCCTGAACCGAAGCAAGACTCCAAGCAAAGATGGACCAAGTATGGGACCAGGAATGAGGTGCTCATTTAATGACTGACCTTGATACTGGAAAGAACAGTTAAACACAATCCTGTTTTTGCCATTGTGTCTCACCATATGGTGTGGAATGTACCAGGATTCAGTTAAATCCTCTGCTTCCTGAAGGGAGATTTCTGCCACGTAGCCAGCCTTCTCTAGTTTGTCCATCTCAGTGCAGTATGCTTCAGACAGATTTGGGTCTTTGGCAAGTCTCCGTTCAGTGCTGCGAAGGGATGCCAGTACTGCTTCCTTTGGGGCTTTAAGGGTGACAGCATTTGGTCGTTTGAGCAAAGGCGTGGCATATCGTACAATGCCGTCAACCTCTACCCTAGTAGTGCGAGTTTGGAGTAGTGTGAGAGCGTATTGGTCCTGTTTAGAACGAGTGGCTGCTGTTTCATTAATGTAGGGTAGGGTGTCAATCTGCCAAAGACGCTCAACGTTTTTGAGTAGCTCAGCATTCTGACTGTCTACAGTGATGTTCAGACATCGTTGGTCACAAGGGGTAGTTAAGCTGTATCCCACAGGGCCTTGGAGAGTCCAACCGAGTCTGGTGTGAACAGCTATGGGTGCATTAGGAGATCCCATTCGTATAGGCTGGACTGGCACAAGTAAATGAGGCATGTCTGACCCAATGAGTAGCAAAGGTTGTGCTCGCTCAATCTGTGGAAGTGGCAAGGACCGGATATGGGCATATTTGCGTTGTAGAGCAGCTATTGGATAAGAGTGTTCAGACAATCTCAGGTTCTCTGCAGTGAAGGCATGATTAATCTCAAACTTCCTAGTTGGTCTGTTTAGAGGAGACACCGAGAAGGAAACATATGCTCCATTTAAGTGAAGTACATCCTGATGTATTGTACGTAGGGTGAGCGTTTCAGGCACTGCAGTAAGGTTTAACTGTTCCACAGCCTGTGGTAATACAATACTGCGCTCTGAGCCATCATCTAACACTGCATATGTCTCCATGGATTTATCTCTGTAGTGTAGAAGAACCTTGACTACCTTTAGCATCACCTTTGGAGATCGGTTGGGACGATCTAAGTAGACCTTGGTAAGGGGAACATTGACTAGAAGAACACTCTTTTGTGTCTGCTGGACTGCTTCATGGAGGATGGTAAGATGCAATTCTTTGCAAGTCTTGCAAGCTCGCTTCAGAGTACAGTTGTCTGCAGGATGTGCTCTTCCACATTTCCAACACCGTTTTCCTTCGGTTATCCACTTTAATATTTGCTCTGTGGTCAGAAGCTTGAATTTAGAGCAAGAGTTTAGAAAATGGTCCTTATTGTTGCAGTATGGACAGTATGGTTGGAACTTGGGAGTCTGAACTCTTGTTTGTCCTTGAACAGGTGAGGTACTGTTAGTTGAGTAAAGGATTGAAGTGGATCTGTCCTTAGGCCGAGAAGGTGGGTGTGAATCCTTCTTGGTTGTCCTGGTTGCCGGACTTTGGTAGAGTGCTGCTGCCCTGTTTGAAATACGCTTAGCCTGAGACTTCAGCTGTAGCCAGGCAGAGAAATCTGGCAGGGTGTAGGTACGGTCTGTACCAGTCTGGAGAATGCCATGGCTAAAACAGTACTCAACAAAGCTGTCACGATATGACGGTGGCATCTTGCTCAGAAGGCGATCAACATGCGATCCACACCTTAACTCATATCCATTTGGGCCTTCTAGAGTTCTGAGCATCCCTACCAATGAATGGATGGATAAGGCGAAGTCATCAAAAGCTTCAGCGTCTCCAAACTTTACAGCTGGAGCATTCAATATGGCACCTAACTCACATTGGACTAGTTGGCGTGGTTGTCCATATTTATCTTGCAGTGCTTGTAGTGCAGCTGTGTACGGCCGGGGATCATGCATGTATGCCTTGGCAAGCTGGATAGCACTGGGAAGCTTTAAATGCCCTAGAAGCACTTGATATTTGTACTGTTCACTTAAGTGCTGCTGATTGTTCATCAGATTGTCCAATGCCATTTTGAGCAGTGCAAAGTCACTTTCGCGTCCACTTTCAAAGGATGGTATGACAGGTTTTGGGATACCATAAGCCGAAGCAGCTAACATCTCTAGTCCGGGAGGCTGGGCTTGAGGTACATAGATTCCTGCTTGAGCTGGAACTGGATGAGGGGCTGGGAATGCCACTTGAGTGTGAGGGTACAGTACTTGGTGTGGCTGAGGAAGTACAGAAGCCCCTAAGCTTGCAGGGTCTAGAGGTGAAGCTACTGAGGGAGGCACACTGACAGCGGGTGTCTGATGGTAGGTTACCGTAGTGACAGGAGAAGTTGGCTGTACTGTGACGGTAGCTGGGTAAATAGGTGATGGACCAGTGAAAACTGTTCTAGAGTCTGAAGTCGACTGAGCTGTTGCACGTGGAGGCGATGACCATGTCACTGCGTTAGGATGGCGCACCTCGGTAGTAAAGTCCTGGGCACTGGATGTAAACTGCACCACCTGTGTGGCTGGAGGAAGCAATACTGATGCCTCCGAGGTAAGAAACGCAGGTTGTGGCAAGGAAGATCTGTGCATTTCCTGGGCATACGATGTAAAAATATCACTAGTAACAGCTCTCTGTGGAGGTTGGTTTACTCCAGGTTGTGCTTCAGATAAATTACTGGGGATGCTAGACTGTGATCCAGATCTACTGTTGCTGTCCTGTTTAAGGAACGAGGTGACTAGCTTGGCAACTTCAAGCTCATTTTGTGCTTTCTTGAGGCGACGTCGTATATCAATCTGTTTAGCCAAGGCTTCTCTGGCTTTGAGTGCCTCTCTGGCTTGGTCATCAAGTCTCTGACATTCCTTGTCTGCTGTAGCATCCTCTTCAATCTGGCGTTGTAGTTCCTCTAGTTCAAGAGCCTTTAGTTTTTCCTCCAGCACTGCAGCTTGGACCTCAGACAGAGCGTGTCTTGGAGATCGACTTGGAGCACTGTGTCGTGATCTGGAGGTAGCTTTGGAGGCTGTACCAGATGAGATACACTGAGAAGAATGTCTAGAATGTCTCTGTGAAGAGGTGTCAGCTGGAGGTGGTGCTGAATGCAGGTGTGCAGGGAGCTGGACTTCATAATCCTCTAGATGAGCTGGGAGATGTCGCTCTCTTTGTGTGCGGGGTCGGACCGCAGGGTCTGCTGTGCTGGCAGCATCAGAATCCATCTCTACAGAAGTACATCCGGCTCGAAGGACCATGCACGAGCGCGTGGGACGCTCAAGGGTTCGTTTAGGTACACGTAGAAATGGTAGTGGGAGTTTCCGGTTAGAGAAACGGGAGCAAGAGAGCAGGTCCCAGTTGAAGGTTTTATTTGAATTATCCTTGCAAGTTTGTGTGTGCGTGTGTGGTCTACAATAAACAGAGAAAACAGAATACAATATAAAATTTGTAATATAAACAATAATATGGCTAGCATGAAGAAATGAACATTACACACAGCAGCAGTGACAGTAAATAACAGTATCAATTATCAGGTAATAAAGGCATTCAGGTTGCATTTAAATAGCTGCATTACTTGGCAAAGTGTTTATCATTTAAATATGTACCGTAAACAGGTGTACCATTTTAGCTTATAAATCTAAATTACACAGTAGAACATTCACAGTTAGGCAGTATTGAACGAGTGTCAACATTTGACTTAGCATAGACTTAGTCAGCCTGCAACTCACGAAAATTATACAATATATTCAAGTCATTATTTGAACTTGTAAAGTTTACAGGTGACAATAACAGAATGAAAATGTATTTTAGTTTGACTAACATAAAATATAAAACGTATAACTTACTTTTTAATCAATCACTCACAGAAGAAACAAACATGCAGTAGTCCCTTTTCTTGCACAATGAACAAGTCAGTCACTCCACTCATACATATAGACTGCCTCCTGATACTTGTCCGGGCATGTCTTGACTTGTTCAGGCTTTCCCAAACATTAAAAGGGTTATAAACACAAAGATACCTCTGGGTGGCGTCGTTGGGCTTTCATACACAGGGGTCTGAGGTGTTTGTAACCCAGCGGTGCATGAATTCCTGCAGGAGCCAGACAGGTTTGAGCACGTCAGTGTGTGTGTGTGTGTGTGTGTGTGTGTGTGTGTGTGTGTGTGTGAGGTGAGGACAGCACCGCAGGACATCTGTGCTGATGGAGGAGGACCACGAGCTCTGAACAAAGATCTTATCGCTCTGTGTTGCTCTTTCATCACTCAGTTTGTGTTTCATTACATAACATTACATCTTTCTCAGACGTTTCTCATAGTGTCTGCCAAGAGAACACACACACACACACACACACAAACACACACACACACACACACACACACACACACACACACACACACACACACACACACACACTTTGTTACATGTATACAATGAATGCAAGTCAACCCAAATCAATGTAAAATTCCTGGAGAATTTAAAACAGACACAGATGAGTCAATCGTTGTCATTCAGTAAGAATCATTTTTATTTTGCATAATATATGTATGTATGCTGTTTATATTTATTATGTACATATAAATACACACACATGCATGTATATAATTCAGAAAAATATATGTTTATATATTAAATATATTCATAATATCAATTTTATTAATATTAAAAGTAAACATGTAAATACATGTAAATATTTTCAAAATATATACTGTATGTGTATGTATTTATATATGCATAATAAATATACACAGAACACACATAAATATTATGCAAACAAAAACTTTTATTTTGGATGTGATTAATCGCAATTAATCGTTTGACAGCACTAATATATATATATATATATATATATATATATATATATATATATATATATATATATATATATATATATATATATATATATATAAACTTTTTTAGCTTAACCTAATGTACTAAAATAATTAAAACTAAAATAAAAATATAAGACTAACTATATTTAATAAAAAAAAAACTATTAAAACTAAATTGCACAATACAATGTACAATAAAATTACTAAAACTAACTAAAATTAAAATAAAAGCATAATATATATGCGTGTGTGTGTGTGTTTGTATATATATATATATATATAGGGAACAAAAAAAGACAATAATTCACATACACAAAATGAGTACTTGATATGTTTGGTTAATTTATTCAAAAGAGAGTGAGTGTACAGTACACTGTAAATACATGTATCTACTATATATATATCTATCCGACACTGTTAATCATCACTGCACTCCACTAGTTTGAGTCTGAGCTCACAGGTAGGTCTTTCAGGGTCTGTCTCGGGGAGGAGAGGTATCCAAATCACATCAACTATTCACTGGGGTTCCTCAGGGATCGGTTCTTGGACCCCTCCACTTCTCAATATACACTACATCACTGGGACCCATCATTCAGGCGCATGGTTTCTCCGATCATTGCAGTGCCGATGACACATAACTCTATGTTTAATTTCAACCTGATGATCCAACAGTGCCTGCTTAGAGCTCAAGTTTCTCATCTTCCCAATTAAATAACTCAACAACACAAACACCAAATCCGAGAGCAGAGTGTCTGGATGCAGAACGAGTGATTTTACAGGCTGTAGATTTACTGATACAGACGCAGATGCATCACTTCATTATGAAGCTCTGATTGATGTCAAGATCTTTGACTGGATCTTCAGATAAACTCCATCATCAACTCATCATGTCATTTATTCCAGTGCATTTAATAAATGAGAATCAATGAATCACAACAGCATTGACGCTTCATTTCTCTGAAAACTTCTTGTTACATGTTTAATTGCAAATTATTGTTAGAGATCCTCAGAAACTCCATCCATCCTCAAGTGGCTGATGAAAACCATGACCTTCGCGATGAACAGAGCATATTTCTTAACCAATCAATCACACTGCGGGATATATTTTTTCAGAAATGAACTTTGAAGTGTAATGTTTCTCGAGGATCAAGAGTGCAGGTTCAGCATAATAGAGAAGCAAGAATCATTACACTTCAAGGCTGTTTTATTATATTTTCTTATATGGTAAATAAATGTAGGTATATGAGCAGAAATGTCCAATTTCGGGCTTTAATGATAAAGCATGCAGCTTAAACTGTTTCTCGCTGAGGGTTTTTAAAATGTCTTTGGTTTTACAGAAAGAGCTCAATTCTATGTTTCTGCTGGCGAATATAATAAATGCAATCAGGAGTTTGTGTTTAACCCTAGAAATCTACTGTATCACATTTGAGATGTGAATTTTCTAAGGCTCTAAATGATCAGAATGATCAAAAAATAAAAGTACTGTAATCATACAAGCGTCCAGCTTCAGCTGCTGCTTCTGGTGTCAGATCTTGAGTGATTTTTGATCAAGTAAAGGTCAGAATAACTGCAGTAATATCTCCAGATGAACTCTTACTGGACTGAAGCAGCTCAGCTTTACTTGATTCTCCATCAATCATGTTTTAGAGTCTCAAATCTGATCATCAGGATCTTTTGAGGAGCGTTTGTTTCCAGAAGCTTTACTTTCACTGTTCCTCAGCGGAGGAATGATCTTCACAAGCCTCCAGAACATCTCACATCTTCTGAGGAGCCTTTATTTCTTCATCTCTCAATCACTGCATTATATGTTTGGATCATTTACATCTCATCTCACTGAGACACATTACTGGAGATATAGAGCACAGACTCATATTTATAGCATTTTATGTCAGTATCTGCTCTACTGTTATAAAGATGTCACTGATTTAGAATTCATCATATAAATATCAGCAGCAAATTTTAGAGTTTTTTTCCTCCACATTCTGACTTTATCAAACTATATGAGCCATAATAGCCTGATGCATCAAATTTGATAATCAATAAAAACACATATGCAAACTTCGTGTTGTTTCTACTGAATGATGTTTTTTTTCACATGCTGCACTGCTGGCCTTTCAGACACAGGAGGCGCTACAGCAACAGCATTGAGCATTCAGCACACGCACACACACACACACACACACGGAGTAAGTTTTTCCACTTGAAAATTTCACATTTAATGCAATGTCTTATTTGCAATGTTTTTTTAATTGTGAAATTTAGAAATTCAGAAAATTTGTACTTGGGTTCAGCTGATGCTGTGTTTAATGTGCTCTATAAATAAAGGCTGAGTTGGGTTGTTAAAAACACAAATGCAAGCGGTCGGTCTGCAGATAAACAAACGGGCAGCGCTCAATACTGAGGTCAGAGACATGCGGTCAGTGATGAGGAGTGTTTGTCTGTAGATGCACTCCTTTCTGTGGAGGAGCGTTCTGAGAAACAGAGATCAGCGTGTCAAAGCCAGAGGAATCGAGTGCTTGTTTAACAGTCGGTGTTCTTTTATTTCACTGCTCCCATGAGCCTTGAACTCATCTCAATACTCACACTCCTGATTCAACAGGACTGACCTTCGATGGCTTAGAGACGCTTCTGTGACTTACGATCAAGGTCTGGATTAACCACACACACACACACGCGCGCACACACACACACACACACACACACACACACACACACAAGAAATGATTCAGTAGATCCTTAACAAGAAAGTAACTGGCTTGTGTTCACATCACAACGCACATAAACCATGCTGAGATCTACAGCGTATGCTGTTATTAATCACTTATATGACTTCTTCAATAAAACCTGTGTTTATTACTTGTCAGCATTTATTGTGTTGTAAACAGAGTTCTGTGTTCACAACTTCTATACTATATAGTGCACTTACTTTGAAATTATTTCCATTTAGGAATGAATAGTAAATTGCTCAAATCACTGTGAAAAATCAGTTGCTGCATTAATTTTTTAAGCTTAATCAAATTGGCTCTACAAGTTTTATCTTGTATAACTGGTTAAACTATTATGATTAATTTAAAAAAAACGTTCTTGTGACATATTAAGCACATATTTTTTTTGCAATTACAAAGAAACGGCAAGTTACGTGAAATTTTAAAGTAGACAGACAGAAATAGTAGTTTCTTGTAAAACATACTTCAATAATTTATTTACAATTTACATTTTTTTTTGAAAGTGTAATAATGTGGTTTTGTCTATTTTTAAATAATAGTGAATTAAATTAAATAAATTATTTTTTTGGTTTTTCGTTTCAGAGTAAATTCACACTATTTTTTTAATACTCTAATACTTTTAATACTTTACTCAGAAAACTAATAAATTAAAAAACACATTAAATTAAATGTGAAATTTTGAAGTGAAAAAAAGAAATATTATTTTCTTGTAAAACACTCCAATAAAGTATTTATTTACAACTTTGAAAAACCATTTTTACAGCTGAAACACTGAATTATCAATACAAAACAAACATTTACAAAATAACAAACATGCGACATGATGAGGTCACGTGACTGCATTGCTATTAATGTTTATGGATAGTATTATAATGCACAGTATTAGTCATCTAGTTCTGAACAGACAAATAAGTTCTTATATCAAACTAAACTAAAAAGAAAATCCACATTCATTTTATATCTCTACTGTATGTTTTTTTATTTCTGTCACTCATTTTAAGGCTGAATTGAAATATTTTACATGGCAAAGATTGCAGCACAATGTATTTGAACTGAATATAAACTTCCATGCATTTGGATTACTAACTAATAAACTTAATCTGATCATACCTGTCAGTCATACATCACCGGAACAGGTCAGATTTCTGTAATAGTGTAAATAAACTCAATGTGTTTTAAATGCACAATAACTGCTTTTATATATTTATCATCATTTTAACTAACTGAATATTGCTTGTTTCACAGCTAGCCATATTTAACCATGTTTTTAACTGAATAGTTTTTGCAATGAACAGATTAAGGCTGATTTTAAGCTATATTTGAATAAATGCATTTTTTTTTTTCAGCTTTCAGATGATATATATAAAAAATTGACCCTTATTATTGGTTTTGTGGTCCAGGGTCATATATATATTAGCAGTTTTTCAAATTTGAATGGTTTTCAATACTATTCCATCCTTTGTAAATATAAAACCTGCAGGCGTATGATCTCTGAAAGAAGCCGGAATAAAAATAATACAGTTGTTCTATCCTCAGACAGACTGTGCTGAAGTTCTCTATCAAAGCTGCGTCTCTCAGAGACGGTAAACAAGCCCTTCAGGAGATTTCAAGTGTTTCACGTGGCCTTCAGATAGCTGTAGAGCGCCTGCAGACCTCCGTACAGAACCTCTTTGATGGGTTTCAGCAGAGGATTGTGTCTGATGTGCAGACCTTTATCCAGCGGATGGCAGGCCAGTTTCTCCAGACGTCTCAGCCGGTGCATCTCCGCCGGCACGCTCTGGATGTCATTGAAATCCATGTTGAGGAGCTCCAGCTTGGTCAGACGGCAAAGCAGAGGGGGAAGCGAGTGGATGCAGTTTCCCTCGACGATGAGGATCTTCAAGTCGGCCAGCGCTTGGATCTGATCGGCGATGTTTTCCAGTCTGTTACAGGCCAGCTGCAGGAACACCAGGCTCTTCACGGTGTAAACACAGCCGGGGATGTGAGGTTCAGCTTCTTTAACCCGGCGAGGGATGAAAGCGACGCAGGGAGACTAGTTAACTGGTTACTGGCCAGACTCAACACTTCCAGTTTGGTGCATGAACCCAGTTCTTCGGGAACGTCGCTCAGACGGTTGCGATATATGAAAAGCACCTTCAGGTTTCGAAGCCGTCCGATTTCAGGAGGCAAGCTAGTGAGCTGGTTTCCCCAAAGATTGAGCACCACTAGATTCTGCAGCGAACCCAAAGACTCCGGAACGGATCGCAACGCATTGAGCGAGAGATTGAGCTTCTGTTATCTCCCATAATTCCTCTGGAGGATCCGTCAGGCCGTGTCGAGCCAGACTGAGCACTCTGTATCCGAAGTGTGTTGTTGTGTGTTTGCGAATGCGTTCGACCGTCGGGAGGTTTTCGTTTTTCTTCCCGATTGCGTCGTGTCGTCGTCTACAGCGCTTTTGGATTTCTTTCCACCCATTTCTGCTCTCCTTCTCAGCTTGACGCTCTCTAACTAAAGCCTAGAGACACGGAGGACATTCCCAGAGTCACAAACACATCCCACATCCTCCGGGAAGAGGCCTGCGTCTCAAACTCACGGTCCAGAGACCCACTAAGAGTCGGAAACATATCAGTGTGTCAAACAACATTGCCTCGGCAGCTCTTACTGAGTTTCACGAGCCTCTTGTCCAGTTGTTCGTGTCACTTGAGCGCGAGCGGTCACTCATAACTACCCTTGATTGTGCTCAGAGACGAGGACAAACATTTCTGGGAGTGTAATACAACAGCGTCGTCCTCTCATGAAACTCTTGACCCAAAATAAAGTCCATGTTATAAAACTGTTTATGATAAAGTTAACCCACTTTCAGAGTTATTGTGAACTAAAACTACTTAAACTATATTAACATACTTAAACTAAATGCTTAAATGCATTACTTGAAATTAAATAAATATTAACTAATTTTTTTTTTCATTTCAAATAGTTGCCAAAGTAGCATTTCTCATTTGTGTTCATTTTAAGTTTAAAAACTAAAATAAAAAGTAATAAAACCTAAATAGATATTAATAAAACCAAAACTAATTTAATGTTTAAAAACTAAAACTAAAATGTAAAATAATCAAAACTAAATAGACATTAAAATATAATACTTTCTATTTTTTGTTTAAAAACTAAAATAAAAATAATAAACTCTAAATAGCCATTTATTTATTTTTAAATAATTTTAATTTTGTTTAAAAAAAGTTAAATAAAATAACTAAATAGACATAATTTTTAGCTAATGTTTAAAACCTAAAACTAAAAAAACAGACACTAAAAAAAAACTAATTATTATTAAACTAAGTTTGTTTAAAAACTAAAATAAATAATAAAAAATGAAATACATATTTAAAAAAAAAAACTAATTTCTAACTTTTCTTAAGTTTGTTTAAAACTACAATAAAAAAGCACCGAATAGAAATTTAGAAAAACTAAAACTAAAAAGTTTGTTTAAAATGTAAAACTAAAATAGAAAATGAAAACTAAATACACATTTAAAAAAAAAATCAAAATAATAAAACTTTAACTAAAATTAAAATGAAATCAGAAAATACAAACATAAAGACTAATTCAAAATATTAATAAACACTATAATAGTATATCAATGACAATGATACTAAAATAACCCTGCATACTCTCCTATAATACATCTTTATCAGCACAAACGTAGATGCTTTCACATAAACAACTGATTTATTAATAAATCAAATCCCCCGACGGACGCTGACCTGCTCGAGCATTTTATGAATGGAATTTGTTTCTATCCTGAGCTTCATTTCACGTAAACAAACGCTCAAAGAGTTTGTCAGAACCAGTGGAACGTCCTTAAATGTATTTAAAGCTAAAGTTCAGTTAAAGCCTGTTCTCACAGATGTGGATTAAAGGCTTCTGAATGGTGTCGTGGTTCAGTATTAAGTGGCATTTTTGGGACATCTGTCCGTGTCTCTTGGCATCTCGCGGCCCGACGCCAAAATAATCAACGTTCCACCCTGAATAGAAATACACAGATGGAGATCAGTGCTTTAGAGTAATAGCTGGGTTATTATAGTTAACTAAGACTAAAACTTGAACCATAAAAAATATGTTACCTGAATTAAGTGTTATCTGAAATTAAATTAAATATTTAAAAAAAGTTATTTTATTTCAGCTAGTTGCCAAGACAACATTTATATTAATTTAGTAAAAATAAAACCAATAAATAAAAATGTATAAATAAATATATATATATATATATATATATATATATATATATATATATATATATATATATATATATATATATATATATATATACACATATATACACTTGTAGACACATTTAAACAACAAAACAAACAAACAAAAGAAAACTAAAAGAAATTATTATTTTTTAAATTATTCAAATGTTATTTTATATTATAATTATAAAATTATAATAAAATTAAAATGAAAATCAAAATGGAAAATACAAAATAAAATTCAAAATATTTATAGAAATATTTATAGAAATAATAATAAAAACATGACAAACCACAACAAAAGTATTAAAACTTTAAAATTTGAATTAAAATGGAATATACAAAAAATAAAAACTAATTCAAAATATTACTAGAAACTATATACAATTATTTATTTAAAAAAAAAATTCAATAAAAATGACAAAAACACACTGTGTATACTTTGCTGTATCTTTGCTGTATAGAATGCTCATTATTAATCATTATTGTATGTTAGGCTAACAGCAACATTTATGCTTTATGAATTATTTTATTAATTGTAAATTAACTTTAAATAACATTTCCAAATGTGTTGTGCGTTTACTGCTCCATATTCATCTGAGACCTGCAGTATTTATGTTCAGTAAACGGTGGAAAATCATTAGCTAAATTCCATTCCATATGCAAATCGTGACCTTTGACCTTTAGTCTGGCTTTAGCCCTAAACCTGACCTCACTGAGTCCAGCTGACGTATAAAGAAACTCTGAATGCTTGACCTTCTTCTGAAACTCTTTTGCAGACAAATTTATGTGTCATTTCCGGTAATTCGTGTTTAAAGGTTTAGAAGTTCATGTTTAATAACTTAACTGACTGTATTACTCACACATACAGTATTTACTCTATTTAATCCTGTACATTAGTAAACTCAAATGTTCTTATTTGCATATTAACAAGGTTAATGACATTGATTTAATAATGTTCATCTATGCACATGAATTCATTCTAGTTATCTCAGTTAACATGAAAACCACTTTACAACCCATTTTACTCAAAATCTGATGCATTTACAAGTCAGATATTCAGTGAGAAAAAACATGTGATATGTGATTTTACACAGTTATATACTAAAAAAAATTAATAAAATAACTTAATACAGTTAAATATGGTGACTAACTAACTGAGAATGAGCTATTTCGTTTCGAGCACTTCTTTTCACGTTTTGTCAGGATCTGTATAATTTCATGCAGCTCTTTCAGTGTGATTTGTAAGTCCTGTGGGTAAGTGTCGGGTAATAGATGCAAGTGCTCACCAGAGACAGCTTAATAACTCGGCTATAATTTCTTCATCGAGTTCTTCTGCAGCAGCGCGAGGGGAAACGAGAGCGTGAGAGTAACGGGAGATGAAGTGGCTGAGGATGATGAATCGATGGGGAGGAAACACACTATTACACACTATAAAGATGCCATTTGTAATGTGTGTGGAATGAGAGCGCAGCAGAGGAGCTACTAATGAGCTTCCACACCGGCCACAGAATAAATATAGAGGAAACGAACCACAACATCCCACAGAAACACTCACAACCTGCTCCAGAATACAACTACAGAGAGAGAGATAGACAGAACGATAGATAGATAGATAGATAGATAGATAGATAGATAGATAGATAGATAGATAGATAGATAGATAGATAGATAGATAGACAGATAGATAGACAGATAGATAGACAGACAGATAGACAGACAGACAGATAGACAGAAAGATAGATAGATAGATAGATAGATAGATAGATAGATAGATAGATAGACAGATAGACAGATAGATAGATAGATAGATAGATAGATAGATAGATAGATAGATAGATAGATAGACAGATAGACAGATAGACAGATAGACAGACAGATAGATAGACAGATAGATAGATAGATAGATAGATAGACAGATAGACAGATAGATAGACAGATAGACAGATAGACAGATAGATAGATAGACAGATAGATAGATAGACAGATAGACAGACAGACAGATAGATAGATAGATAGATAGATAGATAGATAGATAGATAGATAGATAGATAGACAGATAGACAGATAGATAGATAGATAGACAGATAGACAGATAGACAGATAGACAGATAGATAGACAGATAGACAGATAGATAGATAGATAGATAGATAGATAGATAGATAGATAGATAGACAGATAGACAGATAGATAGATAGATAGATAGACAGATAGACAGATAGACAGATAGACAGATAGACAGATAGATAGACAGATAGACAGATAGACAGATAGACAGATAGACAGATAGACAGATAGATAGACAGATAGATAGATAGATAGATAGATAGATAGATAGATAGATAGATAGATAGATAGATAGACAGATAGACAGATAGATAGATAGATAGATAGATAGATAGATAGATAGATAGATAGATAGATAGATAGACAGACAGACAGACAGATAGACAGATAGATAGATAGATAGATAGATAGACAGATAGACAGATAGATAGATAGATAGATAGATAGATAGATAGATAGATAGATAGATAGATAGATAGATAGACAGATAGACAGATAGATAGATAGATAGATAGATAGATAGATGTCAGGTGGGCAACAGAAGCAGGTTTTGATGAAGCCGAACACAGCCTCCACATGGGCTTCAGCTGCGTGAGAGTTTTAGCTGAAGCCAGACAGAGCGCCTGATGATGATAAACGGGCAAAACAGTTCAGTGTTCATCTAATAAGATGGAGACGAGCCAGTGCTGAACTTCATCCTGAGAGGAAATCAACTCCACGCCATAATTACACTCAGATCACAAACAAAAAGCATTATGCTTTTATAGCAGACAGTAATGGACGTGGCACAGATGTCAGCGTAGGACGTTTATCATTCATTAGAGACTGTTTTCTTCAGAATGTGAAGTACTGCGCATGCACACACTTCCTGTGAACGTGCTTCTGTGTCTCAGTGCTTGCTGTTTAGTCTCCATTAGCGGAGCAGTCATAACATCTGAGTATTTCTCTCAGGGTTGCTAAGCACTGAAGCACAAAATAAACCTCTGTCAGAAGAGTCCAGTGAGTTCAGCAGCCGTCACTGCCCCCTGCTGGACAAACCCTTACCTGACCGCTCATGTGGAATTAAACAAACAAACGTGTGAGGCTTCCAGTCTCATTCGTACCATGCCGTTTTGGTAAAAATAAATAAATAAATATTAGATTACAAGAATAAAGTCGTAATATTTTGAGAATAAAGTAAAAACTACGAAAATAAAGTCTTATCAATATGAGATCAGAGGTAAGTTAAAAGTTAATATTCAGAGAAAGAAAAGCAGTATTCCAAAAAAATTATATGCTTCTATGTGAGAAATGGATGTGGAGGATTTAGCAAAAAATTATATTAACTTATATTAACTTTAATCTTGTATTTCTATATGACTTTATTCTGGTAATTCGGAATTTATTCTTAAAAATACTACAACTTGAATCTCACAAATTCTCAAAATTTGACCTTTTTCCTCAAAATATTACAACTTTATTCTAGTAATCTTAATTTTTATTTATTTATTTATTTTTAGGTGGCACTAAATCACCTTCGTACATTCGCTTCCAGTTTTTAGAGCTGTACAAAAACATTATTATTATTATTAGTATTAACCAATAACATATCATCGTAATCATAAAAACACTGATTTGTAGCATAAATAGTTTTACTGTACTGCAATTTGTTATTCGTTTCTATTTACCTACAGCGAAGTCTCGCACATTCACCGAAAACAGATTATTCTACATTGCAAAATCAAATGGATAGTGCCTTTATTGTTTACAATAAATCCAAAGTCCTTCACAAATATTAGCAAACAACAACATAATAAGTATAACTGATTATGATAAAGGCACTGTCATGTTGTGTGTTATCTGGTGCATTTTCAGGTGTGACAGACATTAAAATGAAGTAACAAAAAATACCCCACTCCCCTGAGGAGCTCCAGCTTGAGCTGCACGAGTTCATGTGAGGTCAGATCTCAACACAGACCAGCTGCACTTCCAGAGGTGTCCAGAAGATGGCAGCTAAACCTACACTAGAACACAAAATATAGCTCTGCAGCTCAGACAATGATCATATTTGACTTTCCTGAATGACATTAGAGTTAAACTACAAGATGTTGCAAAGTTGAACATTCAAGGACAGAAACCGAATTACTGGATAATTACTCAAATATAGTTCATGTGGGAAAAATACATAAGTACAAGAAAGCTGAAAACTTATATTGAGAACTGATATGAAAGAAAACAAAAACTAAAATATCTAAAAATATGAAGACAAAAAAAACCCTGAATTGTTTAGCAACGCCCTAGAAACCATCCAGAACACCCTAGCAACAACACAGCAAAGCATCTGCATAACAACACCCTGGCAACCACTCATAAAGGAAGGTGTTTTGAAGACTGTTGCAACAAATCTGTTTTGGTTACCAGTGACTTTCATCACATGAACAAATAATACAGAGATGAGATGTTTCTCAAAGTATCTTCTTTCATGTTCCATATTAAAGTCAGGCTGCTCTATATCTAAACATTTATGTGTATAAATTTTATGTTGAATCAAATAAAATATTTCTTTCTAAAGCTACTCTCTGTAATATCTACTTGATATTTTCTTATTTAACACTATATTTTTTGCGAGTATTTTCACAGCCAAATTTAATTTGAGATTAATCAGATTAATTAATCGATACATCATGAAATTTAATCGGATTAAAATGTTTTAATCGACTGACAGCCCTAATAAAAATTTAAGATTTATTATTATTATTATTATTATTATTATTTTCAATGGGCAGAAAATTTATCATAATCATTGCATAAACATGAATTAGTACCTAATTAATTCTCTCAACATACAAAATAAAATATATTATTGAACTATAATATATATTACTAAAAAAAAAAAAAAAAAAAAAAAAAAGGTTTCAGGTGTTTGGTCCATAGACATGATTATATTTATTATATCTATGGTTAGGTCCCCCAGAGGGCCCTCACACGAGCACATGGTACATTCCATCGGGACCCCCCCTCCCCCCCTCCTCTGAACTCATGGTACATTCCAGCGAGGCTCTTATAGCGGGACTGAATGAAAGAGACTGAATTCTGATGAGAGCAGAACCGAGGAACGTCTGCATCAAACTCTGAGGATTTCAGCACGATTTCAGCTTGATTAACTAGTTCATTAGCTGAGTTACTGTAGGGCGACTGATGAAGAGGAGGAGGATGAAGATGCTGTGGCCGTTTGCAGTGATTTTCTCCTCACTGGTTTGTGTGGAGACTCAGCAGAGAGGTGAGATACATATATAACGTTAAACACAAACATGAAACTACAATGTTTCTGTTGCTCACACCAAGAGATAAAACTGTTTTATTTAAAAATGTTTAAATATAAGGTTTTAGATTAGAATATCAGCATAAAATACGAATTAAACTCGCTATTCTGCATATTTTATTCTATGTGATTTGAATTTAGTATGTTTCGATGTACTGTGGAAGTCTGTTTATAATATTTTAACCCCTTAAGTTACACAAAGTATTCAGAATCCAAGGAGTTAAGATGCTACTGATACTTCCAGAAAACATGAGGTTTTACCATGGTACATGTCTGAAAAACATGGTAAAACTATGGAAGAGTCTTGTTAGTGGTGGTGAAAGGTACAGTGAGTAATGAATTAAACGATTATCTGCGCTTAGCTTCTCTTAAAGGGCCAGTTCACCCAAAAATGCAAGTTCTATAATCATTTACTCACCCTCAAATTCCAAACCTGTATGAATTTCTTTCTTCTGCTGAACACAAAAGAAGATGTTTTGAAGAATGTTTGCAACCAAACAGTTGGCGGTAGCCATTGACTTCCATTGGTTTCCCCCCAATACTATGGAAGTCAATGGGTACCGGCATCTGTTTGGTTAAAATATAATCTTTTATGTTCAACTGAAGAATCTCATGCAGGTTTGGAGTAACCTTGCGTGAATTATCCCTGTAAGTGTTAAATAGTTACTTTGGTACACAACAATAAATAAAAATAATTAAGCGATTTTTTCTTGAAGACGCTTTATATGATCTAATTAAATTAACATAAAGCAAGTATCCCATGATCGGGGGTTCGGCCAGGGTGCTGATAGTATTTGCATAGATAGTATAGCATTTGGCACGTTAACGAGATTTCTCACCCGAAGGTTTGTCGAACGCATTTAACATGTGAGGTCAGGAAGCCGCTAATGTAGTTTCAGCTGTGACCCATAAGAGCAGCGAGTGTCTGCTTACACCTCAGTCCTGTGAAGAGAACAGGAAGTTGAAATATTATCGGCTGAACTTTCAGCTGAGCCGTGTGTGTGTGTGTGTGTGTGTGTGTGTTTATTCCTGCTGAATGTATGTATGAATGAGCTCGGGTCACACAAGAGCTCTGTACGGCTCCATTAACTGATAATCCTGGATATTTAGTCCAAGCGGGTCAGTTAACTGGTCATAAAAGCCTCTCAGTGTGAGTTTTTCTCATGAATAACGTGTGGCCATTTGTGTTCTTTAAACTTTAATGGACTTTCAGTTCCAGAGCAGATCAAATGGAAGGGAATCATCTCGCACTTCAGAGACTAAAAATGTACATGTATTTATTTAATAATTTTTATTTTAAAATTATTGCAATAAATTTTTTTTTACATTTATTATTATATTATTAATATATAAATATATCTAATATATAAAGTATATAAATGTATTTATATATATATATATATATATATATATATATATATATATATATATATATATATATTTATTTATTTATTTATTTATTTATTTATTCATTCAGAGACATTTTTCAATTTATTACAATTAAATTTAAAGCACTTTATTGGGATGATTGTGTTTACATACAATACTGATTAAGCAGTATACACAAAACAAGTAATGAGAAGAAAATAACTGCAAATATAACCATAACAAAACAAATAACACTAAAATAGTGTTAAAATAAGGTGCTAAGTACTGAATAAAAATAAAACAAATTTTAAAAATATGCATTAATTAATTAATATAAAATATGCTGATGAGGAAACAATTTTGACTCAGAAATTGGTACTAAATTTCACAAATAATTATAAAGAAATTGCAAGTAACACATTTAATCAAATGTGACATTGTAAAGTAGAAAGAATGAGTATTTCTTTTTGTAAATTGTGCTCCATTAATCTTCAAAAAAAATCACTTTTTACAATGTAAACGTGCACATGCACTGTGATATATTTAGTCTGAATACTCAAGCAGCATCTGTAGCTCCAGATGTCTTTATCTGCTTCCATCCGTCTGTAAGTGTTTTCTCTCCAATCAGCCGTTTATCTCTGAAGGCGTTTCACGCTGAATTGACTGAATCCCATTGTGAGGATCTTATCAGCTCCACTCACATCTGATTACAGAGTCTGTTCACATGCAAATTCAGATCTTCTCGTCTGTCCTGGAGCTTCTTCATCCAGATATGATATCAATCCAGGGTATGGCTCACTTTTGGGGGGTTTTCCACTGGATGCAGTACCTGGTACTTTTTTTAGTACCATCTCAGTTGAGGTTCCAAGTGAACTTTTAAAGTATTCATAGATCCAATGAAAAACTGAACTGTTCCCTTATTTGTTTGCTTGTTTTCTAAACCTGGCTGAAAGCCACCCAGAAAGAGTCATTTGGGTCTGAGACGTCAATCATGATGAGAGATGCTGTTGTGTAAACGCACAGTGAACTCTGACCCCGGCCTTCACACTGAATGAGGCTGTAAGCTGCTCTGAGACGCCGGAAAAGAAGCAGAGCAATTATCTTGTCTTTTTCTTCAGCTAAGACACGTCACTCTAATGCTTACAAGTGAATCTGAGTCCTGTATGCAGCGTTAAAGCAATACAATGGTGCTTAATATGATCTGAACTTTTTTTTAAAACAATTTTCACTCAGAAATTGCTTGTGAATTTTAAAAATAATTCCAGAGAAACTGCAAGTAATGCACTAAATTAAATGTGCATTATATTTATAGTAGGGGTCGACCGATTATCGGCACCGATATTCAGCCTTTTTTATGGTTATCGGTCATTTTCAAAACTGATTTCCCAATAAAATAATTTAAAATCATTTAAAGAAAGTTTTTGTCAGAGCCCTTGTTATTCTTAATTTTGACATTAATTTTAATTTTTACCCCAGACATATATATCGGTTCAAAATATCGGTTATCGGTCTACTTGATCTGTAATAATCGGCCCTGAAAAACACATATCGGTCGACCCCTAATATATATACATTGAATTTTTTTTCATTTTTAATTTTTTTTTAACAAAGTGTGTGAATATATTAGTTGATTTGGTTGAAGCATCGTTTAACCATAAAAGTGCATCAGAAGTCAGTCTACTCAAAGTAGTGTCTAAACATCTAATAACTCACTTTAGATATTTTCTTAGTGGGATTAATGCTTTAAAGCTGTGTGGCGATGTTGAGAAGCTCTTGGCATTGTTTAGTAGCAGCAGACAGATGTGTTTGTTTGAAAGTTTCTCAGATGTGATTAGAGGTGTCTGTCGTCTCTCAGCACGTCTGTGACATGCAAACGCAGCCAGATGTGACTTCAGTCATCAGACTATCTTTATCTGCTGAGTGTTTGAAGTTTCTGTGTGCTCAGCTCCGCTGGAGTCCATTCAAAGCCACAAACTCCCCCGAGATACAGGCCTGAGTCTGAAACACTCAGTCTTCAGCGAGAATGTTACTCACACTAGCTGTTTTAATTAATATTGATTATTAGTGATGCTTGATAAATCAGTCAACAACAGTGTTATTTTCGTATCATTGAGATATTGTTTATATAGTTTTTATTTAAACTGTTTTATTTCAGTTTTATTAATTTTAGGTAATTAGCTTTAACTCAATGAGAGACTATTATAGTTTGAGAGATATTTTTTTAACGTTTTGAATTAGTTTTTGTATTTTTGCTTTCATTTTAATAAAAGTGTTAGTAATTTTGTTGTTTTTTAATGTTTGTGTAGTTTTTGTTAATCTCTATTTCAGTTTTAATTTTATTTATTTTAGTACATCAGCTTAAACTAAATGAGATACTGTTATAGTTTGAGATACTATTTTTTAATATTTTGAATTAGTTTTTGATTCTTGTTTTCCATTTTTGTTTTAATTTTATTTATTTTAGTACATCAACTTTATCTACATGAGATACTAGCATTATTTGAGAGAAACTATATATATATATATATATATATATATATATATATATATATATAGATATATACGTATATATATTGAATTAGTTTTTACTTTATATTTTCCTTTTTTATTTGAGTTAAAGTTTTAGTACTTTTTCAGTTTTGTTTTTTTAAGTACTTAAGTAACGAAAATGAGAAATGCTGCTTAAAAAAAAGAAAAGAAAAAAATTAAAATAACAAAAATATATTTTATGGTTTTAGTTAGATTTGGTCAACTATGATAACCTGGCTGTTAGTTAGAAGTATATGATACTTTATGATAAATATGTATCAAAGTTGAGTTTATCTTCCTGCAGTGTGATCAGATTCATGGTTTTCTCCTGCTGGAGGATAAAGATTTCACAGCTGAAAAAAACTCCCAGCACTGATTTTACTGAAATGTTGTGGTTCGGAGCTCTAAAGCTCACTTTGACCTCATGACCTGCTGGAGGGAAGACGATCTTCTTCATCTTCACGGTTCCCTCTCATTGAGTTTTTTGCTGTCAGAAATGAGCGGTCATTGCTGGATGATGCTTATCTCCTCACACCAAAGTCCAGCTTTGATCAGATGTCCAAGATGTAGTGATTTGTGTCGTGAATGGATGGATGGATGAGGGTCACTCTTCAAAGAAAGAAAGAGAAAATGCAGTAAAGTCTCTTCAGTGCAGTGATTTAACACTTCTTTGTTTGGCATTCCAGGTCTGTTTCCTGCTATCCTGAACCTCGCAAGCAATGCCGAAATCACCACGAATGCCACGTGTGGCGACCCGCTTCCCGAGATGTTCTGTAAACTGGTGGAACACGTTCCCGGAAGACGGATCCGTAACCCTCAGTGTCGGCTCTGTGATGCAAACAGCCAGAATCCCAAAGGTAACGAGATTCAGCCTGAAACTTCGGCTTTAATCCTCATGATGCATTCAGGTCCGTTCTCTCTAAAAAAAAAAAAAAAAATCATGGATTTTAGTAAGGAAATGAAACAAATGCTTAAAGACCCTCAAAATACACATCATACATTTTTTCAGATTGTTTGCACTTATTTTTTTTTAGAGATGTAAAAGACGTTTCGTGTTAGAGTCATTTTTTGACCCGAGTATATATGGAGGGTCATTAGTTTCAAAAAGACTTTTTGTAAAATTATGTGTGGAGTTATATGAGTGTCAAAAACATTTGTAAAAATATTTCTTCTTTTCCCATCTCTCACACTTTTGTACTGAATTTTGTTTATAAACACCATTGCAGCATGAAAAATTTAAGTAAAATGTATTTATTTTAAGACTTTTCAGAATAATATTTATGTTTTGTCAGAGATAAATATGTAGTTTTCATAATTTTTGGACTTTGTGCGTAATTTGAAATTTAAAAGAACTTTTCAGGTTTTTTTATTAATAAAAATTCAAATTTGTTCACATTTACTCATTAATCAGAAACTGTTGATCAGATACAACATGATTTTAGTTGAAAAAAAAAAAAATCGATAACACTTACTAATATTTAGCTGCATTAACTAACAATGACCAAAATATATTTGTTCCAGTGTTTAATAATTTTAACATTAACATTAGCTAATAAAAATACAGCACTGTTAGTTCATGTTATTTCAGATACATTAAATAATATTAACAGATGCAGCTATTGATTTTAATAATGTATTAGTAGATGTTGAAATTAACATTAATAAGTCATATTTTAGAAGTCATGTTAACTAACGAAACCTTATTGTAAAGTATAACCGTTTATCTTCTGCATAAGTGTCTGTTTAGTCATGTTATCTAATCAGTAGATCATTTGATGTCTGTTCAAACAGAGCAACATCCCATTACTTACGCCATCGACGGCACCAACCAGTGGTGGCAGAGCCCGAGCATCAAGAACGGCCCTCAGTTCCACTGGGTCACCATCACTCTGGACTTACGACAGGTAGGACTCGCTATCGAACACGCGTGACGCTCGACGCAAGATATGAGGACGTGAACACGTGAACTTCATCTCATCTTCATTTTCTGTAAAACTGCTTTGAAACAATGTGTATACTATTATATGCTAAAATGTAATTCTTAAAGGATAGATAGATAGATAGATAGATAGATAGATAGATAGATTTTTTTTATTCAGTTCTGTTGTGTAGCATCTTATTTGAAAAAAAATAAAAACACAATGTTTTGATGTAAATTATTTTTCGTTTGATTAAATTGTTAAAGTTTTGTCAGTCGTTCAAAGCTCTAAAGCTTGATTACATTTTTACATTTATTTAAAAAATTTTGATTAATTGTTAAAGTTTTGTCAGTTAATTTTATTTTTGGTGTTAAATTTGCATTAAATCACAAAACACAGAATCCAGTTCAGGGAAATTTGGAATTTAGCGAAAATAAAACTGATTTTATAGGGTCCTAAATTAAAATGTAGCTTATTCTTGTGAGCAAACAGTTCCATTCTCGCATGTGGAAAACGTTTCCTTTCCTACATTTTATTTCAAGTAAAGAAAAAGTTTTTAATTAATTGAAATTAATTTAATTTAAAACTTTAGTTCTGTTTACATCCATTGATGAAAACGTTTCCTTCATCATTAACGGTTAACACATATTGCGATGAATATCGATATCGTATGATATTGAAAAAAATACTCATTAGCCGCTATTGGTAAATAACTTTAAGATTAAGAAAGGTTTGTCCCAGTTTATGTGCTTATGCATTATTCTAGTGCATTTTGTGTAAGTATTTGTAGCACTGCTGACTTGATTTTGGAGAGATTTGAAGCCACGTTGGTTTAATCTCAGCGGAGGGCCGTGAAGCTGGTTTTCTGCTCCAGTCCTCCTCCTCTGTGGTTGTCGGTCAGCCGTTCTGTTCCACCGTTAAGATGAATGCTGTGCTAATTGTACACTAGTTGCTTGTTTCCTGTGTGTCTGAATGGAGGA